>PVJX010001557.1:39354-78601 GCA_004027295.1 Dolichotis patagonum
ATAGCTGTTCATGTTACAAAATTAAGGCATACAAAGTGAACACACAGTGAGGCTGCAAACAGTTACAAAAAAACAGGATGGAATAAAGCCAATTGAGACAGTATAGTGAAATTGGCACAGAACATCAAAGCAGGTCACCAGGACAACAGTAACAGGCAACATTGTATATCTCGTTGTCTTCACAATAGTTGTTCTTCTATTAGGTACAGCAAAATCAAAGAAATACACAACATTATAGAACACATCAACACAGAGTATTGAACAGAGCAACACCGTTAATCAGGGCAAAGCAAAATGGCGATAAACATATCTGCCCTCAGAGATAGTAGAAGGAAACTCCCCCGACTTGCTGTACCAAATATGGTCACCTACTAAGACATACCCAGATCCCTGGATCCCAATTGTTAATGGGGGGGGTATGTTTGATTCTAAGCCTGCGCCCCAGTAGGCAGCAGGCTGGTTACTGGTTGGCTCGGCGCCCTAAGTTCCAGCATGGCGCGGATCTCAGGAGACGCTCTGGCTTCTTGTTTCCCCGCCCTGGGGTGGCCGCGGCTTGCCAGACCACAGTCACTTCCCAGGGCGGCAGGCTGCTTACTGGTTGGCTCGGCGCCCTAAGTTCCAGCATGGTGCCGATACTTTTAATAGCTATATATTTTGTTAAATGATGGTCCCATTGTTTACTAATAATTTTTGAACTTTAATACTTTCAAATTTTGGAAGTATTTCTGATTTTCTTTCTTTCTTTCTTTCTTTCTTTCTTTCTTTCTTTCTTTCTTTCTTATCTCTCTCTCTGTTTCTTCTTTCTTTCTTTCTTTCTTTATCTCTTTATCTCTCTCTCTTTCTTTCTTCTTTCTTTTGTCTCTATTTTGGCTTTTTTTTTCCAGCACTGAGGATTAAATCAAGGGGCTTTACACTGAGCTATGCCTCTAGCTCATATTTTATTTTTTTATTTTGAAACAAGATCTTGGTGGTCTTTGTTGTAGTCAGGGTTTGCAAGGAAAGCAATTAATACAGGACACATAATTTATAGTATTATTTTATAATAGTCACTATTATATAATAGTTGTAATAGTGCAGGAAATCTGTCCACACACTAAAGACCCAAAAGAATCCAGCTGAGAGCCTGGATTCCATGACGATGTCTCATGCAAATCTGTTCCACAGATCTGCACTGGGAAGGCCCAGAGGTCAATGCTGGAAGCTAGAAAGTCTGTGCCAGCAGGCTGAGGAATCTGCAGTGAAGCCAGGAAGCGATGCTCAAAGTAAGGACCAGGGCTCCCCCAAAGCAAACCACAGCCATTCTCAGCAACAATGTCCCGAGCCCCTCCTCTAAAGAGAACAGCCAAGTTCACATTGGAAAAGAGGCTCAGCAAGCTCCTCCAGGAGAACCAGCGGCAGCGGGAGAACCAACAGCACCCCTCTTCCTCTCCAGTTCTCCCTTTTATGTTGTTGGCAGCAATCCTCAGGTGGGCCTTCCACACCCAGAACCACACTGGTTCAGTTCAGCTAGGTATTAAAAGTTGACCACCAGTTATCAGTCCAGCACAGTCACTAAATTGTCCAGGCGGGTGTCTAACTTGACATCTTCATGCGCCAGCCTCCTAGAGTCCTAGGATTAGAAGCATGTATCACTGTACCCAGCTCTATAGTGTTAATTCCTAAAGCAACAGAACCCTTTGAAAAACCATGTTGTCAAGAATGTGAGGAAGATACTCAGATTTTACTGCATTTCTCTCAGCACTGGGTAGAGCCACTTTTATAAAAGTCACACGTAAAAGCTCTCACATACAAAATGTTTCTTGGTAGGCAAAAGTAAACTTCATGATTTCAGGTTTTCTTTTTCCTTTTTGTAGTTTCTGCAATGCTGGGGATTGAACTTGGAGCCTCACACGTGCTAAGTGTGTGCTTTGCCCCTGACATACACCCAGGTCTGTTCTATGCTTCTCTTGGTCACTCATTAATTCACCCATTCATGAAGAATATGTTTATTGACACGTCTTGGTCTTACCACATGTCAATGGGCAAAATAGATAAGTGAAGATTGTTTTACTCACACATTTTGGTAAAAAAAAGTCACTATGACGGTCTAAGGAAGAAGACTGATCAGTGGGAAGAAAGATTTCAGGACAGGAGACTGGGTGAGGGTGCGCCTGGAGTAAGATGGCCAGCAAAATCATTTTAAAGGGTGACCACAAGGTTCAGAAATCTGGGACAACCATAAGCTGTAAGAGTTACGTGACTCTTGTAGAGGAATTTACGTATAAATATCCTCAAAAGCCCCCATCCCAGATTGTTGAATTTCATTAGAACCAATTCGTCAAATCTGTAGGTTGAAGTGAGTTTTTTGGAGGCCACTTTCTTGCCCATGTGTTCATTTCTCTCTCTAACTCTCCCCCTGTGGCTGTTGGGTTGTGATATTGATTAGCTTCATGTTAACTTGAGATTTTAAGCAGGAGTGCTGTGGTTGTGGGAGAGATGTTGAGGTTTGAATTTTGGTGACATAAGAATAAAATGGAGGCAGCTTTGTTTGGTGTTTTCCTGGGGGAGATACTGGTAGTTTGTTGGGGAGCATGGCTGTCATGCTGTCATGGGCTATGTGGTCACACAAGTGATTATTGTCATCATAGAGATGAGGCTGTAGTGAAACCAGCCATGGTCTATATTCCCACAGACCACTATTTGGGAGAAAAATGACTCATTCCACAGAATATTTGTTTCTTCTGCTTGCTGGGTACTCAGCTCAGTGCCTGGCATAGAAGTACCACTTTTGCCATTTGCATTACTATTTTATTCTTAAATTTGGTGAAGTATACTCTCCCCCTTCATGTTCTAAAAGCAAAAAACAGAAGGCACAGCACCACAGATGAAGGAGAAGGCAGGGTCAAGAGGGACTGGCCTGCTGCACTTAAGTGCAGAGGAAGAAGCCAAAATTAAGAGGCTGGTGAGGAAGGCAGAGGGGAGAGGGGCGGTTCACAGCGTGCAGGTGTGGGGCAGCTGGAAGGCCCAGGACAGGAGGAACAGTTTAGTAGGAAAACTTAAGAAATGTTTGCAAGCCGCTTTCTGCTTCCAGCCTCGGGATGTGGATGGCTGAGATCAGTGTCTGCCATTTGCTGGGGTGTGTGGGGTTTGCACACGAGCGTGACCCTTCTGTATTCCTAGGGAAAAACCAAAGACTGGAGTGAGCTTGGAGATGATAGATCAATAGGCCATTTTTTTTTTTTTGCATTTCCCTGAAGCCATGATTAATAACTAATTGTGGAGATTTCAATTTGTTAAGTACACAGAACAGGCCATGCAGTTGGTTACAGACAAGAACCAAACAGAAGTGTCGAAGATTTGGACCCCAGCCTGAAGAGGTGGCAAGAACCAAGCACACTCAGTTCCTCCTAGCACTTTCCTGAGGGAGAGGATGCTTCCTCTGTGTTCCTCTGAATTGATTTTTTTCCTCAGCTGGGGGGGGGGGTGTGCTGTAGACAAGATATGATAGAAAAATACATGGTGCATGTAAATAAAAATGATCATAATCAAAGACACATTACCGCAAATCCCACTCAGAATGCTCCCCCTCACTTCAAGCACACTTTTCCCACCACTCCTGCCACTCTGCAGCAGTTCTGGAGTCCTCTTTCGAGAGTGTCTTTAGTTATACTGTTGTGGCTGCTCCTATGTCCTGAACTGAGTCTAAACGTTTACCTTTCCTGGTCGTTTTGGCTTTAGAGAAGAGGCAGAAGTTGTAAGGTGCCAGATCCGGTGAAGAAGGTGGATGAGATGTACTAATGGTTTTAAGAGCCTGCCTCTCTGTTGGACGGCACTGGGCAGTGCCATTAACTGTATTTTTAATCACATTTTGTAAAGATGCTTAGGAGAGAGGACTTCCAGGGCTGCCTCAGAAAGTGGCAAATATGATGTGTCGAGTGTGTTTGAAGCAAGGGGGTAGTTTAAGGTAATTAATGGCAATGTATCTTTTACTAGGTTAAATTTTTAAAATGTAGACATTCGCTATATATTTTGATCACCTCTTGTAAGTTGTTCAGGGCCTACAAAGAGGGCTGGTGAGTGGGGTCCCACATACCACATAGCATGGCTGCCAGTTCAGGGCACTTCCCGGTTCCTAGGCGGCCCAGAGAATCAGCAGCTGCCGGCAGAAGGGACAGCACAGTGAGGTCCGGGTTAGGGCCCTGTCAGCCACCCTGTCCTCAGCTCAAACCAAGGTGTTCGCCCTTGCTGGGCTGCAGCCTCCACATCTGTGGGCTGTGAACATCGGTCCCGGCCCCCAGCACCAAGAATCATCATCGAAACACACTGCAGTCTCAGGCCATTGGAATCGCCCACTGGACAGAAGAGTTGGTTGGAACCCAAAGAACATTTTCCAGTCATGCTTTCCATGTTCTAGCCCCTTGGAGATTTACAACTGGCTCTTCGCTGTTGCAGAACGATTGTTCATTCATTTCAGCAGCAAGCTATTTGAGGCTAGGACATGGGTTTCTTTTTAACTAACTTAGTTTTGAATAATATGTTTATATGATTTTAAAGGTCCTTAAAGGCATCTTAGTAAAGATGGCCTCTCTCCGCTGTCTCCCTTCTCACTGGCAGTCAAGTGTGTCTACTTGTAGAATTCTCTTGTGTGCACAAACAAAAACACATCACACGTCTCTCCTCCCATGAAAGGGATCTGATATTGGTTCTGTGTTGCATTTTCTATTTTCCACTGAATACTAGTATAAGAAGATCTTTTTTACACAGTATATAATGAGTTTCCTCCATCTTTTTACACTTCCGTGGTGTTCTATTTTATGCTTAAGTCATAATTTACTCAGGCCCAAATTGATAAATATTTATGTTGTTTTCAATTATGTATTATAAATAATTGTCCTAATAACTAACCATCTATAGAAATGATTTTACAGGTGTGTGTGTGTGTGTGTGTGTGTGTGTGTGTGTGAGTTAAAACTCCCAGCGGTAGAATTTTTGGGTTGGGTATATGTGTACTCACAATTTTGATAGCTATTACCAAATTGCCTTCTATAGACTTTGTGTGAATTGACACGCTCCCCAGGAAAAGCAACACTTCCACCAGCATGATCGCGTCCCTCGCTGGGAGGAGTCTGAACTGGTGCAAGGCGATGTTCTTTGGAAAGATCAGCCCAGTGTATGCGTTTGTGATCCGCATGTGTTCCTCACCACTGCTTGCAGGCCGCTTATCTGCCTCTTATCTCCCACTTGAGGCAGTGGAGTGTGTGCGTGCATGCGGGCTCGTGTGATTTTGTACTAATGAAAGCAGCAGATAGATTCCTCAGTGTGTATTTGGGAAACACCAGTGGGGTCTCTCCCACCAGATACTTATCCCACCAGTTTAATTTGATTTTTCCAAACTCTCCATTTGAATGCACTCCTTTGCTTAAGATTTTGTCTCTTAGCAAAACAGCTGATTAAGTCTTATCAATCATTTGCACCATATTATGAATTATTTCCTTCTTAAGCAGTTTTACGGTACAAGAAATCAGAGAGAAAGATGGGAAGGGAAAGGCTGAAGAGACTCGAGGGAATATTAAAATGTCACCCATTTAGCAATTTTAGCTTCTACTCTGCTGTCAGAGAGACTCTCGGAGTCTTCCTCCCGCAGAGCATATGCTGCTGGCTGCACAGCTCCCGGGCCCCCAGCCAGGGTCGCTGAGACCAGAGTCACAGCTGGCTTCCTGGGTCTGTCAGGGGGGTGATGCCTTCTGGCCTCCAGGCACTGCATTCCCTTCCCCGTTGCGCCGGGCCTGGTCGGTCTATCACTCAGCCATCGACCCCCCTGGATTTCTTTTGCCTTGCTGGAACTTCTGGGTCACCCTGTGGCCCCCTAAGACGTCTGTGCTTGCTTCTCTCCAAGCATATCTTCCTCAGAGTTGTGTACTTGTCCTTAAAAGGTGGTGTTGCTATTACTTTAATTCCTATTTCTCTCTGTCTGCCTGTCTGTCTGTCTGTCTGTCTTGTACTGGGGATTGAACTCAGGGTCTTTATTTATTTATTTATTTTGAACCCAAGGTCTTTATACTAAGCTATCTCCCCAGCCCTTTTCTTTTTTCTTTTTCTTTTTTTAAACTTTGAAACAGATTTTTGCTAAGTCACTAATTTGCCCAGGTTGAGTTCAAACTTGCAATGGATCTTCCTGCTTCTGCTTCCCAGAGAACTGGGATTGCAGACTATAAGATACCTGTTGATCTCTCTCTCTCTCTCTCTCTCTCTCCCCCTTTCTCCCTTTCTCTCTCCCTCTCTCCCTTTTGGTCTTTTTTTATTTCTAGTGCACAATAAAGACTCAGAAAATGTTTTTGAAATGATTGATGAATGAATTCCTCTTCAGCTCAAGGAATGAATCACCAGTCAATGGATTAAAAAGAAACATTCGACAGAAGGCATTAAAAATAAGTGAGTTACAGTCTGGATTATTAGATCCCGAAAAATCTAAAACACAACTGTACATTTAAAAGTAGACATTGGCTGAATCCCTTAAAAGTCCAGTGTCTGGGGTTGCGATGTACCTGTTTCTGCAAAAATTGCTCAGTCAGCCAGGGGGACTGACTCTGGTTTTCAAAACCCATTAGCCACGGCGGTCCCAGGTGGAGGCTCCACAGAGAAGCTTCAGCGGTGCTGATAAAGGTGGAGACGCAGCCTGAGCCCTGTGGACGGAAGCAGAGGGACTACCTGAGCCAGCCGAATCCCCCATGGCTCACAGACGCTGCCGGACAAACCACCTGGTGTCTGTTGCAGGATATGTGGCTTTGAGATGGAATCTGGACCTAGCAAGTTTGTTTAGACAGAGCAAGGTCACGGAGATAAAACACACAAGTGTGCCCGAGTTTACCACATACACGTGCTGAGGAATGGGATGAATTTCTGACTCTGAGATGAGAGTGGTAATTACAGCCTTGCTTCCAAGAAGGGCTGTGTGTCCAGTCCACGCACTGACCTTCTTAACTATCTCTTCCCCAGTATCCTTGCCTCCATGCTCTGGAAGTGGATGGATGCTTCCCCACACTTAGGTGTAATTTACTACTTTCCATTGAATATAGGTGACGTATTCTTCAATGAGTAATATCATGGTTTATAGAAACCTCACAAGGCCACATGCTGTTTGGTCCTAAAATGATGTTTTCTTCAATGCTGTGTAATATCAGTAAAGTTTCCCTGTATTGCAGTTTGTGTGTTGCACACGTGTGTGCACATGAGTGTGATTTATAGGGTCTGAGTCGCCACTAGGATGCTTGCAGAAGTCCATGGCAGTGTCAGGGGAGGGCTGAGTCGGCCTGTAGCCCAGACTGCCTCACTTGTACTCCTGGTCTCATACCAGACTTATATATGGCCTTTGTCATAGTGTCTTACATTTCTGTCACTTGTGCTGGTTACCTGGAAAGTGGGCTGGTGACAGTAGTAATATCTGCTTGACATTTTCTGAGGGTGAAAAGAATTCATATATGTAAAGTACTCTGACCAGTACTTGGCACATAGTAAGTATTCAGGGTACATTAGTGATGCTGAGTAAACCACAGTACATTGTATCAGACATACCCAGCTGACGGAAAAGTGGTGCTCAGGAACCCTGAGTTGGGTGTGATGTTGAGGGTGCGGAGAGGAAATGGCCAGATCAGGTATTTTCAGTACCCACCATACAGGAGCAGGCTCTGGGGGAGGCACCCAGTCTGTGGAAGGAAATCTGATCAGGCTAGGAGGGCCCAGATGCTGTGGGTGCAGGTGTGCCGGTGCCAGCATGGTGGGGCTGAGGTTCTCAGGGACAGTGACAAAAGAAGAAGATTCTTGGGCCTGCAATGTGCAAATCACAACTCACAAGGCAGGTTCTGTTCCCTATAAAGAACTATACAAGCTCGTGTAATAAACCCAAAACCCAAAACAAGTAAACAAGGACATATTAAGTATGCAGGGTGAGAAATAGACATGATTGGTCCTTATGCTCATGGAAAACTACTCAGCCCCTGCTCAGCAAATCAGAACGGAGACTCCAGTTTTTACTCTATCAGATTGGCAAACATAGAAGCGGTGGATGACACTGAGAAATGGCTCCCTGCCAACCAGTACAACTTTACAACTTGTAGAGAGAATTATTTGTTAGTATCCATCCAAACTAAAGATGTCAGCTTGACCGAATCTCTCTCAGCCCCCATTTCTTGACCTGTACAATGGAAACAATGGCTACTGGTGTATCTGAAGTTCTCCTTGGCAACCCTGACAAGCCATGGGATTTCCATTGAGAATCAGGCTGCTTTCCTGTGGCCAAATTCACTTTGACCCCTGGTTCCCCGAGTTCCTCAGGGATGACCCTGGCCTACTGGGTTCTGCTGTCTCCCTGCTGTCTCCCTGGTGTTGGTCTCCATCTTTTCTTGGCAGCCGGGTCCCCTCTGAAGGAGGCCCATCTTGGCCTTCTTTTATTCCAAAGCCTTGGAGGCTTTTTAGATTGCTATCTTCTTGTGGTTGAGAGAGAAGCATTCTATCCTTTAATACTTAATGATTTGGGACCAGCCAAGGTGTCTAGCTCACCAGGACCTAGTGACAGTCTCTCTCCCTGGGGAGAATGTGTGCGAGGTTCCCGGGCACAGGGCGTCTCCTCTGTCTTTCCTCCCACTCACTGCAGTGCTGTGTACCTGGGGCGAATTCCAGACCCCTAGGCTAACTGTTCGTCAGCGTTGGGTTGGGTGCGATTTATAATCAGGTGTACATAAAATGCATCTGCGCCTCACACTATTTACTTAGACAACCATTAGGACCTGTCATCGAGGGACTTCAAAGGTTCCGAGCTGGCTGGTTTCTAATCAGTCTAAGAAACGACAGAAGACTTAAGTTTATGTCTGCTTGTATACTTCAATGGGAGAAAAATTCATAGAGAGTTAATAGCTCAGTTGCTATGGCAAGGTAGAATGCTTTTCTGAAAAACTTTCTCTTTAAAGTCAAAGATTAATCACTTTCAAGGTGAAGGGAAAGCAGAAAGAGGGGAAAACCCAGACTGTGGCAGGCTAGATTTCCCTAGATATTATTGCCGCTTCTGTTTCTACAGCCCAACCTAACAGCTGGTGAGTAGGGAGAAACTGGAGAAAGAGCCCTTTTGCCTTTAATCCAGTGTGCCGTTTTCCTGGGCCCGTTTGCCTGTAATTCTCGGCGGCCATGGGACAAAAGGTGTTGACTGATACATGCAATTACCTCCTCTAATATTGCTCTCAACTGTCGGCTCTGACTGACAAAAGTGGATGAGGGTTAGCTAAGGTCTGGGAAAACACTCTCTTAATAAAAGCCCTTCCCATCTCTATGATCACCCCCTCCCCAGACCTTTTCATCTGTTTTCTGGGAAGATAAGGTCTGGTGATGGAAAAGTTAGAAAGTGGTGCTGAACTTGGACATTGGCGACGCCACCATTTACCTCACAAAACATCTCCACAGCGCATGTGCTTGCAATTTGCATTTCAAATAAAGAAAATCAGTTTAGGTCGCTGGGCAGGGTTTTCCCAGAAAGAATAAGAGGCTATTTTAGAAGGTTAGACCAGCTCTTTATTGGTTCAGCCCTCCCCGAAGAGGTTTTCCCTCAGGGTCTCGCTGGCTTGCTGGACTCCGGTTCTCTCCTCATGCTGCGTGTGTTCAGCCAAGCTGTGTGTAGCGATCCGCAGGCGGAGGCCAGGCCTTGCCCAAGGAGGGGCTGCCGTAGCCACCACACGGAGCAAGGCACAGGCAAAAGCTGAGGGCCAGGTCCTTGGGCAGCTCTGCTGTGGGCTGTGGGCAGGGTGTCTAGTGAGAGAGTCACCACAGTGACAACCCCTGCACAGTCTTTAGTTGAGAAGACTTCATGGTTTACCCTGAAGAGGACAAGGTGGCCTCAGCAAAGAGGGCACCCTATTTTACAAGTGTGGTTTGGATGCCCAAAGTGGAAACTATGAGATGTCTTTGTAAAACGGAGCACTGTGCAAATGGGATTGTGTCCCTAACCCCCCTTTTCTTTTTCTTTTTCTTTTTCTTTTTTTTGAGACAGGGTCTCACTATGCAGTTCAAGCTGACCTTGAACTCAATATATGGTCCAGGCTGGCCTCAAACTCACAGCAATCCTCCTGCCTCAGCCTCCTGAATGCTGGAATTATAGGCATCACCACCATGCCCAGCTTTATATCCCGTCTTTTGAAAGGCCTGCTGGTCATTCTGAATTCACTGCTGGGCATGGTGCAGACAGAAACCAGTTCTTTAAAACAGCCGGGCAGTGCCTGTTTTGATTTGTGTGCAGGGTGGGAGAAGAATCAGGCTGAGGAGGCTGATGTTGGTACGCAGGCCCAGAGAGAGCCCCGAGAGGTCAGTAGGAAGTCTCTTCCTTATCAACAGCTAGGTAGCTCCTTCCTATCAGCTTTCCCTCGTGTTGGCAACCAATTTTCATAACACAATATGCAATGTGATAAGGCCGCCACATTATTAATAGTAGCAATAGCATGGCAAGGTTATTCCTACACAGTCTTAATAAAGAACAAAGAGGCCAAGCTACTGATGCAAGTGAAATTGTCTAGGAATGCAGAACCAAGGCACGACAAATTCTTCTCTTTCAGGTGTCTGCATACCCATTAGGAAGAGTGTCTTCTCTTAGAGATACACCTGCCCTCCACCTCAGCCCCACCTGCTCGACACCTGTCTGCTTTCCACAGGGGCCTTGGAGATCGTCAGATGGGAACAAGAGTCTGACTTGAAGGACGTTTATTGCTCTCCTGCTCTTGCCAACAAATACCCTGGAGTTGGGAGTATGTAAGACACACAGCAGTAGGAGACTCACGGCCTAAGTGCCACCCTGCCTAGGAAGAGATGAGATTTTAGCACTAGGAGGTGAAATCCTAGGACATGGTGAATTCTAGGAAGAGCAGGGGTTCCAGCCTGAACAGGTCAGGGGAGGCTTTCTAGAAGAAGGAATTACTCTAGCAGGAATTTCAGGCACCCACATGAGGTGAAATAGCTTTATTTTTCAACTTAGAAAATGGAATAAGTGACCACTGATTAATTCTGGAAGAAGTAAAAAAGCACGCGTGTGTGTGTAGTCCTATTCAGGATTTCAGAAGAGATAATAAAGAGCAGAAGTTTAGCTCTGTGTACATTTTTAAAGCAATAGTTGAGATCTGTATGGCCCCATGAGAGACTGAGGCAAGGCAGTGGTAGTGCAGCTTGGAAAAGATGGCGGCTGCTGTGGACACCATGTCTGCAGCCCCGGAATTCCACTCTCCCTCTGTGTCCCCAGCTTTCCTCCTGTGGCTTGGCACCTCCCCCGAGGCAGGCTGGGCCTCACATGACATGCTTTGTGTCACATACGTCACTGTGCTGTGTGCAAGGACCAGCCACGCCCTCTTTGGAGAACTAGTGCCCCGGGAAGGCGGACGCATCCACAAAGAGCGGCCATATGTCACTCAACAGGAGGAAGGCGGTGGCCTCGCTCTTCACCACGAGTTGGCGGACCTCCAGAGCGGAGCTCTCCTGGACCTGCTTGGAGAAAGCCCGTTGTTGGTGTTAGGGTCTGATCTGGCTTTGGGGCAACGTCCATGAAGGACATGCTGGGAGGAGGGAGTGTTTTTTCTTTCTGCCTCAGAATCCTGCCCCCACCCCCGTTTCCCACCTTGCCGCTCACACCTACAAATGATGCGCGCACACACCTTCTCCTCTTACACTCATAGGTCTCAGTTCTACGTTTGGGCCAAAAGCAACTCAAGCTTCAAAGTGCAGATGCCGAGGCCCTTTCCCACATATGCTAAGCAATAATCTCCAGGAGTAGGACTTGGGTACCTGAAGTTTTCCATTAAAAAGCACACGTACACCCAAAGCAAAATTTGAGACAGTCCAGAAGAGAAAGGCTCCACGCAACTCCCACCTAACTCCAAGTCCTTCTATCTGCAGGCAAACTCTTTCAGCAGTCCTGGAAGCGCAAGGGGCGCTGGAAAGGTGCGCAGGGACTAGAAAGTCTGGGGTTTCTGTTAAGAAGCAGAGCAGGACCTCATTAGCTGGAGTTCTATGTGATTCCTAAGTGTTTGGCCTCCATATTCTGGAAGGAGAACCAAAGTGATTAGTCACAGACAAACGTTGGAAACTTCTCTAAGGTTTTGTCAACATTGGCAAATATTTGTTTACAGTTCTCTTGTCTGTTGGTTTCTAGAGTCTCCATGACAGCACAGGGAAAAAAGTAATAATCTGCATACCTCCGTTTGACAGTCCTTTCCTCTGAAATTAAGGTTAAATTGGAGTTAGAAATCAGAAACTTACTTCAGCTTTCTTACCTTGGAGACTCACAATTGTGTCTACTCTCCTGATGATAATGTTTACATTTTCTGAAAAAGAAATCTATATAGGGAAAAGATCATTATATACTAAAATCAACTTATCTGAAATTGTATAAGAAAGAAACATCCGTGTCATATCCCAGATTACTCCAGGTTGAGGTCCACTTTTTTTTTCCCCTAAATGGCCATTTCCAAAGTAGGAAAACATATGAAAATACTTCCGCTGCAACCACTTTTAGTTCCTGCTGTGTGGCTGGTGTGGTGATTGGAACTGTCTTCCCAGGAGCGCTGCAGAGAGGGGTCTGAGTTTGCCACTGTTTCACAAGTGAAGCTGACTGAAGGCACCAGCCAAGTCAGTATCTTACCTAAGGTCGTGTTCTAGGTGGTTAAACTGGTACCTGAGCTTGGGTGGCTCAACTCGAAGGTCAAACTCCTGATTTACAGGTGAGCCAATGCTGTACAGAAGTTACTCACCCTGTCGGTTCCAATGTTGAAGGCCAGAGCTTCTAAATTTGTGAACAGTATGGAAAACACGTGGGTAGACCTCAAGGATCTGCCTCTGTGTTGGTGCTTTTCCTTCCCAATGCATCTTGCATACAATTGCCCTACACTCTTCCCCAACACACACACACACACACACACACACACACACACACACACACACACAGGCTGATAGTATCCTAAGAATTACACCCGATTGCCTCAGACTCTGTCTCTCCTGACCCCTAGCATGTCTTTCTTTGACGCAAATCCCACAGTCTACCCACTTCAGGTGCAGTGGATGGGGATGTCTGCCTGCACCCCATATAAACAGGATATGTGTTTTTCTCTCCCTGGCATTATTTATCACCTCTCACTGGTTGGTATGCCAGTTTCCTGCCAGATCCACAGGTCCAAATACAACTTGCCTTTCAGATCTATCACAGATGCTACCTTACAACATGTGTGCTGTCTAGAGCCATGTGAGGCTTGTCTAGGTGAGGAAGGAAAGAGAAGAGAGAAAATGGTAAAACTCAGGCCAGCAGATATGAAGCTGGAAGATGGGTGTAGTGATGGATGATCCCAAGTCTAATCAATGGCCAGGACAGCTAGAGTCTCTTCTATGTCAGTATTGTCAGCTCCTTCAATCTTTGTAGCAAGTAAGCAGGGCTCTGCAGCTCAAGTCAAACTTGTGCTGTTCCTACCTGTTGTGTTGTCTGCTCAGACAGGTGGTCATGGGGTAGGAAAACAATTGGACTGTCCTCAGAATGGAGGATTAAGGGGCTGAGCCAAAACTGGTGTCATAGCTTAGGACAATATGCAGAGCGACACTGAAATTTGGAAAAGATGAGGGATGTGGCCAGAATGCACTTCTCTTAAGGGCCTGGGTCCCTGAAGCCTTAATTCCCTGGTATGTTAGTTACTTTTCCCTCATTGTTGGCACAAAATACCTGATGCCCAAAATTAAGGGAAAAAAAGGTTTATTTAGTTCACAATTTGTGGAGGTTTCAGTCTATAATCAGCTGTCTCTAAGGCAGAGTGGTACATAGCAGAGGGCAGCAGTTCATGTCAGTGGAAAACAGCAAAAGCAACAAGAGCAAAAACGGAGGAGGATGAGAGAACACTCTTTCTGTCCCTTATTTTGTTTGTAGGCCACACTCACTTAGGTATAGCACTCACATCTGTAATCCTAGCATTGGACCATGAATTAACCACAAATTCTGGAGGTCTGCCCCCCTGACTGCATGAGGCTTTGGGGGACATCCAGACACAAACTATAACACCTAGTGAGGCAACTCAGGTCCTCCTGTGTTCACCTGGGGACCAAGAAACCTGCAGTCTTGGTGTTTCTTCCACAGTTTGTGCATCTTACGCGTCTTGCTTCATGTCACAGGGCTTTGGGTTCACAAACCCCCTGAAGGAGCTGCTCCCAAAGGCAGGATGGTGTCTGTCATGACCAAACAGCTGCAAGAGAGGAGCAGACAAGGAAGTGCATCCCTCTGCCCAGGGGCTGGGGACGGTTTCACAGAGACAGCAGATGTCTAGGGTGAGGGACGCTGGAGGATCAGGACACATATTCAGAGAGGGTGTTAAGGATGCTAAGGGTGCTTAGAGAGAGCAAAAGTCAAGAGAAAATAGTTGGGGGGGATAAAGCTGGAGGGACAGGCTTGAGCTGGGCCTGGAGGTGAAAGTCCATCTCCTAGGCCCCATGTGACTTCAGCCAGGCCTGCAACCCGTGTACCTCAAACCACTCTCCACTCCTGCCTTTGGGTGATTTCCTTGTTTATAAGCTTCTGTTAGCTTAGAATACCCTTTCTTCCCCAGTGGGTTCTACTTACCTTTGAGGGTGTTTCACACAAAGGCCCTGGGAAGCCTTCCTTGGCCATCTTCAGAGGGAATCCACTGTCTCCCCAAAAGTGAGTGTCTCCTTCTCCATTCCAGCACTGGGTATGCTGTAGTGTGTGTCTCCCTGCTATTTGAGACCTTCATCTGAGAGGAAAGAATTTCATTTTCTCTTTATATGCCCCAGGCTAGCACATAGTGGCCACTCAGTGCATTTCAATGGTGGAATGATTTCAGTCTAGCATCCATAAAGTTTCAGGCAGACTGAGCAGTCAGCAGGACCCATGTAAGACTTCAGGAAGAGCAGAGGGTAATTTCCCCACTTGTTTTTCCAAGGTTGATCAGGGCTGCTTATTTTACAGCAAGCCCACATCCTATTCCCTGACCCCTACTAGCTTTTGGTCCCTGCCGATCGAGGCAACATAATTTTCGGCATTTTCCCCCTTGTCACTTTTTCTCCCCTGTAAGGAGCATAGCAACCCCTCAGGAGTTTGATTATATTGCAAGATGAATAGGACATTTGAATAATACTATTTAAATGAGTCATCTCAACCCTAGTGTAATTGTTCACCCCCTGTCACATTAAACGTGATCACCATTTCCAAAAGAGTCCTCTGGCCTGCATATGGGGGATTGCTGAGCTCACTGGGCTGCAGTTCTCAGCAGCTGGTCATCTGCATCACAGGGAGTATCATTGGTTTCACATCTGGGCAGACGTGACCTCTCAAATAGTGCCTTACCAAAGCTACCAGAACAAGCTGTATGTATTTGCAGACAGAAGTTGAACTGATTGTCTAGATTGTGTGTGTGTGTGTGTGTGTGTGTGTGTGTGTGTGTGCAGGGTGCAGAGAGAAAGAGCACAGTAAGTGCATGGTACGGGAAGTAACACTGAACACAGGCTACCCACGCACTGTCGGGTCCTGTAGGAGAGCTGGCCCTGAACCGATTCAGAGTTTGAATCTGTGTGCAGAAACTTTGTTTCTTATTTCCTTTCTGAGACTTTTGGTTTCTGTTAAAACCAAGCCTACACCGATGCTCTTGAGATGGAGCTGGCCTTACAGTTTCTGCATCTTGAGAGCTGAGTGTAGGACAAGATTCTTTTTTTTTTTTTTTTTAAGTTTTTTAAATTTTATTTTAAAAAGGGGTAAGATTAAACACAACAAAACAGAACAGAAGGACATAAGAAAGCATAAATTTCAAAGCTAGACAACCAGAGATCTTCACTATCTGTCATATTGTCTCTTGTTTTCTTCCAAATGGTTGTCCATATCTTTGCATATGGAGAGCTCATACTAAATACCATAGCCAATCTTTTCACAAGATGTGTAGTTCACTGGCTCCCACTTGCTAAGCAGTGGGGAGGAGGAGGGGGGACACAGGACAGGGGACAGGACTACATGAGATGTCTGATTCTCAGCCCACACGCAGGCAGGATCGCAGCCACCCCCCAGAGAGGGGAGGAGCTCCTTGTTCTCCCGGCACCCCGAGTCAACCGCACTGTTCAGGTCCCAATGTGCCAGGGTCTCTCCCCTGCAGGCCCCCCAAAGTCTGCCATACTCACCTGCCATTTCTTTCTGATGAATTGACCATTCCATTTCCAAAGTTCTGAAATGGCCAGCAGACCACAGAAAGAATTCTCTTTAGGCTCCTGTTTGAGACCAGCAGCTACAGCGATCTGCTGGCCTTGCTTCAGGGCCAGAGGACAAGATTCTTACACTGTTGCAGTGCAGTGAGCTACTTTTCCCTCCCTCGCTCATTTCCCCTCATGTTGGGAAACCGAGCATAGGACCGTCAGAGATAACTAACTGCAAAGCCTGCCACAGTGCACGAGGGCTCAGTGAGGAAGTGCTGGTTCTGTGGACAAACAGATGCCCACTGGTCAAACCATGAACTTGAGCCGTAGCCCCCTAGCAAGACCTGCACAGCGATAGAACATAATTCAACTGTTCAAATTCAGGGTGAGCAGCATTCCCAGAGCAATGGATGAGGTTGGGTATTGGCTCCATTCGCAGGTACTGTTAACCAGACAGACACACGGGGCTGTCATACGGAAGAAACAGTGGCAGGACGCTCTGGCCTCAAGAAGCTCCCTGTATAGCGTGGAGGACGGGAATGCAAGCGTCTGCTGTGGGCCATTAGGACAGGAGAGTCAGCCTGAGGGAATGTGCCAAGCGTTACAGAGGAGAGGCGTTGGAGCTGGGCCCGAAGCATGGGTAGCGGTGTTTACCAGGGCGGGGGGGCTGCAGCCTTGTCTGTGGTGATGGATTTGAGGCAGTCCCGGCATTGGCTGTATGTTACAAACGTATTATCACGCATTCAGCTGCAAAGAGCACGCAACTCTACTGGCCTCAACATGAAGAGAAATGTGTTCGCAAATATAAATCTGTAAGATGCTCGGAGTCAGGACAGTGCCAAAGGGACTGAATTCAGTGGCTCAGCTGTCGGTAGGGACCTATGTTCTTTCCATGAGTTTGCTCTTCCATCCTTGGTGTGACGGTTTATTTCAGACTTGTTCTGATCCTCAAGTGACCAAAGAGGAAGAGAGACTTGTTTTTCTTTACTTGAGTCTGTTTAATCGGTGGAGGAAATCGCCCCCAAGAAGCCCTAGTCAGACTCACCTGAAGGCGTCAGTGGCCAGAAGAGCCCAACCTACACTATTCACTGGCCAGAGGGACGCGAGCAGAGGACGGGGCAGTGCAGCCTCGACCCAGCCCTGCAGACACAAGCCTGCTTCTTCTGAGGTGACACCCAGGGAGAGGATCCTGGAGACAGCTGGGCTTCTGGTGGAACCTGGGAGAAGCGAGCAGTCGGTCGCCGAGTGAGCAGCGGAGAGTAGGCACCACGAAATAGTTGCAGGTACTGAGCAGGAGCTACCATGATCAGCCTTTCACGTTTAACAAAACAAATCACTCTGTCAAAAGGGTGCAGTTGAGTTTTGTGGCTAGAAAACTGAGCACAAGTTGAGTGGTCTCATGAGAAGTCAAGCAGTCAATCAACATACGTATGAAAACGGAGCTGATATTCCTGGAGCTGTGCTTCTCTGTCCCTGAGTGTGTGGGTGGGTGGGTTGGACGCAGTGAGCAGGGGGCAGAGGAGACCACTGCAGACGATGACGCTGTCTCTCGAGGTGCACAACCTTAGCTGTTGTAATCCCAGAATCTCAGCATGTTGGGGATGGTGACCTTCCAGTGACCTTACTGTCATCTAGTTCGAGACCTTTATTTCACAAATGAGGAAGTTGGGACCCAAGCGACCAAGCTGATTTGTTAAGTTCTTATGTCTGGTGTGTGCCTGGGCGGGAAAGGGTGCGCCTTGATTTCCTCACCTCAAGCCTGGTCCCTCCATGGTGGGCTCCCAGGTCCGTCTCTTCAGGGGTTTGATGTGTGTATTTACAGTGCTGGGAATACTCCACAGCCCCTTCCTTTGCTTTTCTTCTCTTCAACAAAAATTCTAGTGTTGGAGTCGTTTGGGTTGTGGTCCTGAGGCTTTGGTTTGCATAAAACTGCAACAAAACTGGTAAACACAATGTTTTAAACTGTTGTCCTCCCTTTGGGTCTTAGTGTGATTGTGCTTTTCCTGGGTTTTCTCTTCTAAGCTCTTTTAATGGCAACTAGAAATCAGGGCATGGGAGCATGAGAGAGGAAAGGAAGCCTTAAGAAGAAAGCCCGACACAGGAACGACGCAGGGACACCGAAGCCTCATTTTGTGGAGGGCTTTTCCTGTGACATCAAGCCAGGTAAGTCACGAAGGCTGAGACACGAATGAGTCACAGTGGCCGTGCCGGAACCCTTGGCCCATTTTTCTTGGCAATCTGAACTTGCATTCACAGAGACCCGTCACTCTGCGACGCCGCTCTCCTTGGCCTCTGGGTACTGCACCTGTCTCCTCCAGAACATGCGAGCTCTTTAGCTGAAATTGCTTCCTGGAAGCCTTTGACTATTCACCTCTGTAAACAGAGCAGTGCTTTGAAACAGCAGACACTGAAAAGAAAAAAAGAAAAATCACTCATACAGTGCCATGTGCAAATCATCTCGTTTAACTGAAAGTTGGAAAATCCATGTATTTTAGCTTTGCTCTTGAAAATATTTCTAAAGGACGTTAGTTTACTTTTCTGGGGTATAACAGCTGATACAGAACTGTGAGTTGTAGGTGTATGAGATGGGTAAAGTTTAAGCTAATCTGTGTGGATCTGGGCACCCGTGGTATTGTGTAAGGGTGATCCTGTTTCTGTAAAAACGGGATAAAGAACAGATTGTGTGCGTGTGTGTATGATTGTTCCAGCCTGGAGGAGCACATGAAAGAATAGAAATAAACTACTTATATGAGTGCTTTTGTTGGGTATTGCTGGAAGGCCACACTGTAAAAGTCATACAAATATGAGAAAGAGAAGGAACTGAAAAGCATTCATATGATGATATTTATATAAATTTATCTCTGTGTTATAGGTACAATGATTGAATAAAATAATTGTATAAAGTGACCTGGGAAATGAGAAGCCTTTTAAAGTGAGTCCAATCCTCCTATGAACCTTTTTTTTTTTTTTTGAGACAGGGTTTCACTATGCAGTTCAGGCTGACTTCAAACTCACAGCAGTCCTCCTGCCTCAGCCTCCTAAGTGCTGGGATTACAGGTGTGCACCATCTTGCCCGGCCCTCCTGTGCACCTTCAATGTTTGGTTAGACTGGATCATCAAGAAGCTTCAAAGATGGGTGGACATGCTTCACTATGTGATCAGGCCTTTCACCCTTTTCTTTTGTTGTTGTCGGGATCGAACTCGCAACCTCGCACTTGCCAGGCAAGTGCTTAAGCCACTGAGCTAAATCCCCAGCCCAGGCCTTTCACCTTTTAAAGAAGATTCTTAGAAGGGGAAGAGCTCGGTGGGATGGAGTTTCTATTTTTAGTTTTCTGATGAAACTCCACGCTGATTTCCATAGTGCTTGTGCTAGTTTACATTCCCCCCAGCAATGGAGAAGCGTTCCTGTTTCCTCACGGCCTCACCAGCATGTGTTATGATTTGATTTCTTGATGATGGCCATTCTTTCTTGGGTAAGATGGAATCTCAGTGTTGGTTTAACTTGTGTCTCTCTAAATCCAAGCACACCCATGTTTACAGCAGCACAATTCATAAGCTAAATTTTGGAAGAAGCCTACAGGTCCATCAGCAGATGAACGGATAAAGAAAATGTAGTTATACACGAGGGAGTGCTACTCTGCTGTAAGAATGACACGTCTGAGTCATTTGCAGGAACACGGGTGCACCTCGAGATTATCATGTTAAGTGAATCACACCGACTTGGATGCCTAAATATCTCATAGCTTCTCTTGTATGAGAAACCCAAATATAAATCAATTAAAAATCAAAATAAAAGATAAATAATAGGAAAGGGAGAGAGGAGGCAGAGAGAGACAGCGAGACAGAGAGAAAGAGAGAGAGACAGAGAAAGAGAGAAAGGGAGAGAGAAAGGGAGAGAAAAAGGGAGAGAGAGAGGAGAGAGAGAGAGGAGGGAGAGATCTTGTACATGGGAAGGGGACCAAGAGAAGGAGGAAGAGGGGCAGAGAAGCTGGAAGAATAACGCTGTCTTATGTGCCAACTCCCCATGAGGGAAGTTAAAAAATGTACCGTAGATATGCACTGATAAGAGTTAAAAATGAAAACATAGAAGTGTCGAAGGGTTCCACGGTTCTTTAAGTTAAATGTGCTGTGGCTGCAGATGCCGTTCTGCTTCTGTCTGCTTAGGGTATGTGGTTTTTCATCTCGTGCTTTATTTTGCCATTTTAATGTCAGTAATAGCTGAATTATAATTGAAAAATATGTATTACATATATAATTACATACACAATTGTAGCTAAGTTTATCTCAAAATTATGTGCCATTTGTTCTAAAGTGTGAATTTGATCCACCTCAAAAAATTCTCTTCTGTTTGTACATTGTCCGGATTTAAAGGCACCTCTGAGAATTCTGAACAGGCTGGACTCAGCTGGCAGCGGAAACCAGGATCTTACAAAGCTCTCTCAAAAGCTGTGCTCTATACAATGTAGCTACTTCTGAGGTCACCCAGTAAATTCATTTGTTACTTTTAATTATGAAAGCCAAACACATTGATTTATATCTCCTTCCTCCCCCAAGTGTTTATTAAGTACTTATCATATGTCACATGCTTGCTATCACAAAAATTAGCAAGGGCAAATATGTTGTGCCCATTTAGTAGATCAGGAAACTGAGGCTCAGAGGAGTTGAGTAATTTACTTAGGGGTGAATAAACTGAGACAAGTTTTAAATCCTGGGTGCTTTGATTCCATAGCACAGTTTGTTGTTATTTTTTGCTTTTATTTCTCCTGTATTGCACAATTTAAGCCACATTAAAAAAGGAAACTTGAAGAATTTTGTCTGAAACTCTGAAGCCTTTCTTCCTCTCACCCTTTCTCCAGGCACTGCTTTTGGGATGAGGAAGTGGAAGTTAAAAAAATAAAACAGAACAGGATGAGAAAGACAGAGATGGTCACTGTGTCACACTCAAATGCTAGGCTTTATTTACTTATCTATTTTTAGCTTTTTAATTTTTCGTCCTGAGGACCGAACCTGGGCTCAAGCGCCAGGTTTTAGTATCAGAAATGAATGTTCCTTCCTACCTCCACTTTGCACTGACCTCCTTCTAAAAGCCTCCTCCAATCACTTGGGACGCCAAATATCACTTTTCTGGCTTCCAGATATTCTGACTTTAAAGCCCATCACTTCTACCATATTTGGGCATAAAAGAATTAGAGCTTGAAAGTATTCGAAAGCACAAAAATGCTTTAAAACATGGTTCATATATATGGACGTACTAATCTTGTTTTCCAAATCTTGCTTTCCCAAGGGTAAATTTCCTTTTGCTTAGTAGTAAGAATTGAACAGAATTTCAGGTAAAAGGACCACTCACCATAATCCCCTAAGCCTACAATAAAATGAACACAAGGCAGTGTAATTTTTTGTGTTTGTTTGTTTTTATTTTTTCTCTTCACTGTTGTTGGCTCTCTACCAATATTGAGATTTAACAGTGGCCAACATGATTGTTGTGTTTATTCTTCTCTGATACATACACTTTAAAATTAAATTCCATCTTGAATGATTTAAGAGAAATAAATCTAGGGTGCTTCTTTGACATTTTAAGTCATTAATTGTTGCATAAATTTCATCAATTGTTTCAGCAGACTTTTATTTGCCTCCCACTTTTATTTTGTCTTATTTTATTATTTTTTAACTTTGAAACAGGACAAAATAGAGGAAGACAACTTTTTGCTTTGTGTTGGCTCGGGCAGAAAACCCAAGGTAGACTGATTCCCTCATGTATCATTGGTAACATGAAGTACAACTGGTCAGGTTTTCTGAGACCAAACAGGTAATGGTTAGACAGAATATCGTATGTGTTTATGCCACTGATGTTAGTTCAATGCGGTTAGGGGACGTGTGTGAAGTTTCCCCCTGTACTGAGTAGCTTGTACGTATCCAGTCCTGACTGCGGTGAGATGCTTCCTGGGCAATCACCTCGTGCCGGGCACTGCAGCTATGTAGCTATGGATGTGATTTCCAACTCACGATTAGTTAATCCTCACTATACCCTTAGAAGTTTCATATCACTACAGTCCCTTAGGCTGCAAACTTAAGGTCCTAGATTCTGCAGCTGATCAATGGGAGAAGGAACAGATGAAGCCAACATTGGGACACCCTGCCTTTGTGACCCATGCCTTTCCCATGCTGGACCCTGTCATAATATTCATACGAATATCTATCATACTAATTCAGGGCCATATGGAACTAAAATAAAATGTGTGTCTAGACTTTACTGAAAAAGTTTTCCAAAACACTTATAATTTTGAGTGGTATAACGTACAGCATTTTGCTGTGTGTGTGTAAAGGCAGGCACAGGACATAGATTTCCCATTCCAAAGGGAAATACTTTATTCTCAGAGTACCAGGAAAGCTTCTTACCTCAGCCTCTGCTGTTCTTTCTTTCCTCCCCCACATCCCAAGGGTCTCCCCATGTCTCCCCCCACTGTCAGGACCCAGGAACACGTCTCTGCGTCTCTTCAGGTCTCTGCTGCTGCTGTCACACCCATGAAGCCATGCTGTCTTGCTGCACCCTCGTTACACCGTCACCTCCCCAGGTCTATCCCAATCCACAGCGTTACCCTCTCTCTTGTGCTTCTGACTTCCCTGAGGGAAGAAATTAACTGAAGTTGCTAGAGGGGGAAGAACTGCAAATGGTAGTGGAAGAAATAGGCTGTGGAATCAAAGGAGAAGGAAGATGTTCTAATTTTGGGCACTGCAAATACATTAAACCACACATTGAAGTTTTCTTGGTGCCTTAATATTACATGGCCTCGTGGCCTTCCCTCCAGGTGCCGGAGATTAATAAGCTTTGAAGGAGGCTAGACCGTCTCGAACAACAAAACAGGAAATAGGACATCCCAAATCTGGGGCCAGTCGCTGTGAGACTAGAATACTGCAGGCAGTAGATCTGAATTTTGTAAGGTCACAGAATAGATGTTTCTATTCAGGAATTCTTTGGTAACGGAAGAAAGAAGGTTGTGCATGCCAAGTGGAGGAGGAGGTAAAGAGGATGGAATTCTTCGCTTACATTAATTGGTAAGGCACATAGACTCCTGGAGTAGACGTGTCTCCAGTAACTCTCAGAGGGGGACAATTATCTCTCTAAAGTTAGGGCCAAGGGAAGAGGTCCTTAGCAGTTTTGACTTAGTTATTGGTGACTAACTGGCAGTTAACTGTGGCCTTTCGTATATCTGGGATGGTTGTCTTAAAGAGTGAATTTTATTTGTGTTTAGTTGTTGTTCACTGCTAAGCACTTCTGGCTGGTCCTGGAACATTACAGAAACAGCCTTAATTTCTCACCTGTAGGTATTTCACTTTTTAGATGCTGATAACATGACACCATTAAAATGAAGATCCTTTGGCTTCAGCCCTCAGATGAATTAGCAAAGAAGATCATGTCAGTTACTCCAGCTTCTGGGAACACAGCCAGACACCTCCAACCTGGGGAAAAGTCTGCCAGATTTGCCTCTACGGTTTGTCATGGATCGGGAACTCTAGAAAGTCTGGGACCCTGTGATCCGCTTAGCTCCTAGGGGAACATGCCCTCAGTTCAGCTCTGTATCCACCATGCTTTTGGGGATAGCAGCACTAGTTTTACAGTGCGACCTCTCCATTGCTGGTTTCCGTATAAATCCCAAGTGCAGACAGAATGTCTAACAGGATGTTGGCTGGTCTGGTGCACGTTGTATTGCACTGGCTTCTTCAGAAGGATCTTTGAGTTTTTAGAGCTTCTTTTTATCCATTCTAACTCTCCTGACAGAGGATTAAACCCAATTCTTGGACCATAGCCTGATTTGACCAAACTTCTTTCCTTCAATTTGGTCCATTTGGCCACTGAGGCAGCAGAAAGAAGTCAGTGGGAGGAAAAGGGTGAGAAGATCAGTCTTGCCCCATGTTCAGGGGCCTTGCTTGGTACCAGGGTGGTGTAGTGGGTGGCTGCCCTTGGCACAGGCAGGACATCCTTTGGTAGTTTCAGGGAAGATCAGATCTATGTGTGCGAGGAAAGGTAAAGTGGTGAATTGGAGAGACTACAACCCATGAAGAAATAGAGATGGTAAAGGTGACTTGGACCCAGAAGATAAAATGGGTGTGCTCTATTCTTTATATTTCATCATGGAACTTTCTATCAAGTTCTGGCTGTTCAAAGAATTATATGATTCTTTCATGAGCTTCAGTTAGTTAAGATGTTCTCCAGGGTCCCCTGAATGTTGGCATCAGGATCCAAGGAAAGGAGAGAGCTACAACTGCTAAACAGCCATAAATATAGAGAATCCAGCTCCTGCGATGTTTAGCCAATAAAGAGAACTCTTGAGTGTGTGTGCTGGTGGCGGAGTGGTTTCCAGCAAAAAAAGAGACAGCATAGTGCTTCAAGCATCAGCATTTTCCCCCATAATCATTTTAGGGTTAAAAGTACAAAACCAGACCAAATTGCTGATCTATTGTCTAATACATCTCTTTCCTCTTATAAGTAGCCTCTTTGGTCCGAGTCCTCTATCCTGACTTTAGGATAGAGATGTGCATTGAGTTCCCCTGGCAACAGTGCCCGAAAGTGTCCCTGAGTTTGGGGAGGACTTTGCCTCCACTTCCACACCTGACACCTGTCCTAGACATAGCAAAGCTCGTAGGAAGACCTCAGTGGATTTGTAAGATTGAAATCTTGTGTCCTCCTCTATTGAGAGGAGGGGGAATAATTATATACCAATTACCTCTATTTTTAATTTTAATTATATATTTTAAAAGTCTGAGTAGAGATGTCACCAATCAAAATAACATGTTTTTCTGATCACAGTACAATGTTTCATCCACTTTCTTGCTATTGCTAGGATCTTCCTGCTGTAGGAGAGCCCTGGATTTGGGAAAAGGGAACAATAGTTCTTAGAGCAGAATAAAAGCAGGGCTTACTGGGAAAATAGGGAAGGCGGAGATCTCCCCCAGTAATATATGATCAAAACCAGGGAGGAGACCCTGAAGGTCCAGGTGGAACAGGATGTATAGCATATGAGTAGAAAGAGCAGAGGCCCTTGTTTCAGAATGGATCTGGTCTCTACTAGGAGCTGCTTAACTGTGGAGCGGTTGATCTGCACAGTTCTCACACTTCAGCGTGCATGAGGCTCCCGGAGAGGGTCACAGCACACAGATTTAAAGGGTTCGCCCTTTCAGCGCTCCTGATTCAGTAGGTCTTGGGCAGGCTGAAGAGTCTGTTTTTCTAACTAGTTCCGAGGGACCAGATTTTGAGAGTTCAGTTTGCTAAGACAGAACAGTGGAGGCAACACTTAAATGAGGTGGTAGCATCCTCCTCCCCAGCTTGGATTCCATCCTTTGAAACAGCAATGAGTGAACTGTTACCATGTCTGCCATGTGATACCTAGCCCGCAAGAGACTGGTGGCAATTTTGAGTTGTTCTTTTCTGCTGGAAATGATTCAGCAAAATAAACATGTAAGAGGAGCAACATGGGAGGTGACACGCGTGGGTTCCCAGCAGCTTCTGTCCTGTGTTCCCAGGCTGGTGACTTGGCTCCTTGAACCCATCCTTCCCACTGCTCAACAGAAAGGTACATTAAAGAGAAGGGGTCGTCGTCACAGCAGGTGCAGCCTTCAGGGCGACAGGAGTGATCTGCCATGGGTAAAGCCTCTAGGTTGCACTTTGTCAACTTGCGATGAATCTTCAGTTCCAAAGGTGAAGAAGTCACATGGCGTCCAGAACAGCCGGATCAGGCTTGGCCGGAAGGCAGTGCTATGTAGAACCAGGCTCGGGCCCCCTCACTACAACCTGAAACCACCGAGGTTCAAGTATCATCCCATGAGCCAACTTCAATGATCTGACGCATGTAATGATAACACTTTAAAAAATGTCACAAGATGGGACACAGAACTGCTCTGAAGAGAAAACTGGAAAAGACACAAGAAGATCCTGGTTATCTGTTGTCTTATCGTGCCTTCAGTGATGACATGTAGACTGATTTTGGTGCGTGTGGACATCATTTCCATAAAGGCTGCCTCAAACTATCTCTTACTTTTCTTCACAAGAAATTAGAACCCTTAGGTTCATAGACATGTAACCCTCAGCAAACCTCAAGCCAACCTGAAATTAAAAAAACAAGGTCTTCTGGTTCCATGTTTTAGTAGATATCAATGTAAAAAAAATGACAGCTTATAGAAGGCATTGTGACTGTGTTTGGCTGTATTTGGAAAATAGTGCCTTTCAATTCAAACAAGCTCTTCACTTTACCTTTTTGATCATTTCCCTTACACCTTGAGAAACATTAGTGAGACAGCTCAGATGAACTTGATGAAACTTAGGTTACAAAAGTCTAACACAAAGAAAAGTTAGATTTTTGTCTCTCTAGAGTGTGTTTCTAAGGAGGACATACACTCTAATCCAGTTGTTTATGGCTGTAACTGGATCTATTCCAGTTACTCAGAATAAACCCAGCTTCTGTTGAGAAGACGATACGGATGGCCAGGGACAAAGGTAGCACGGGGAATGAGTACACGACTTTCCTTCTGTGTCTCTGGCCATTAAAACAAAACAGAAGCAACATAATCTATGCACCATACATCTTTCTATAAGTTATTTATTACACACTGAAAACTAAGGCTCAGAAAAATTCGGAGCAAAAAACATAATAGACAGGGGCTGGGGATTTAGCCCAGCAGCATAAGCGCCTGCCTGGCAGGAGCCAGGTTATGAGTTCAATCCTTGGTACCAAAAACAAAACAAACAAATAAACAAACAAAAATAATTGAAAAACTTGGCCCTTTTCATCGAAAAAGAATGGTGCTTTTTTCTGACTTTGCCACAGATGTGCTGAGCAAGTTGCATTAGCTTTTTGTGGACTACATTTTTCTATCCCTATCGCTTATTTCCAGGAGATATTATGAGGATTATTAGGACAGTGTTTGTAAATATATCTAGAGCTCACTCATAGAAGGTGGTACTAGAAGCCAAAGCATGATTGTGTTCAGTAAGTTTTATAATCAAAAGTGTCTGACCTCTTTGACTAAAGCTTTCCATAGAGCAAAAACACAGGTAGCAGATCCTGGTGTCTAGGAAAATTCCATTGCCAGTCACTGAGCTGCGCTCCTTGGCTGGAGACTTCTGATGTTTTCCATCTACATAGTTTATACTCTTTCTGAGAACTAGAGGAAGCACTCATTCTTTTACCATTTACATTTAGTGCTTTAATTGTGTAATTCCACCTTCCCCATCCCCCTTCCTCCCTCCCCACTTTACAGAACTCACAGGTGTCTGGTCAGACCAGTCAGGTGGGTCTCTGTTTGCCTGTCATTTGGGAAGCTGATGGTCTTACCCGGGCATGGCTGATTGCACAAAGCAGAACAGAGGTTAGTCTGAATTGCAGGTGTGAGCAATCAGTGTAGATCAGCACTAATCCATCAGCTATTAGAACCACCAAACTGCTGCAGACACAGCAGAATGCTGAATGTGACAACGTGCTAGTGTGAGTAGGAAAAGAGTTCCAATGCTGAGGAATCTGTTTGCAAGTTGTGTTCTCGGCAACTCTTTTTTAAAAAAAATTTTTAAAGATAGTAAAATACAACAAAGCAAGACAGAACAAAGCCAATCAAGACAATGCACTGAAATTGGTACAGAACTTCAGAGCAGGATACTGGGAAACCAATAATAGCTACCACAGTCTATCTTGTAATCTTCACAATAGTTGTCCATTCCATCAGGTATAGCAAAATCAAACCAAAAACAGAATACTATAAAACCAATCAAAACAGAATGTTGAATAAAGAAAACTAATAATCAGAACAAAGCAAAACAGTGAAAACAATATTAGACTTCAAAGACAAGATAGAAGGAAATCCTCCATATTTGCTATATTGCATTCTGTCATCCTCCTAAGAGATGCCCAGACCCCTGGCCCCAGGTCAGCATAATTAACCCAACAATACAAGCATTTAGTCACTTTATGTATCTTAGTTGCTATCAACTCAGGCTTCCTTGGAACCATCTGGTTGCTGGGGGAGGGCTGGTTGATTCTCAGCCCCCACACTGGTAGGCTTGTGCTGCTTACCAGGAAGGCTGGACCGTTGATTTCTTGGTGGGTTCCCCAAGACCCGGCATGGTGGTTAGGGAGACACTGGCTTTTCTCTTCCTGGTGCGCACCCAGCTTGCACTGCTTACCAGCTCTCTGCAACTCTTACAGTGACTTCTTTATTGAGGTACCCTTCTATTCACAGCTGTACAAGAAATCTCAGTGATAGAAGACAAATAAGAAACTGATCACTTCAGGCAGCTTATAACCACAGAAGACCTAGGCATGAAAAACACGTAGTTAAGTGTGCCAACTAGAATTCTGGGTTCAAATACCCATTCTGTCATTCATTGTCTGTTGGATTTGGGATGTTTATATTTTTGTCTAAGCTTTATTTCCTTACCTAAAAAATAGATGTAACATCTTAGAAGAAGCTGTCTCTGGCACGAAGAGCTACATGCATGTTGGCTGTTATTATTTTCATTATTATTTTCATCATTGTCATTGTTATTATTATTATTACTAGAACATGGCACATGGCATTATAATAAGAACAGGGTCACATGTGTCTCAGTCTGAAAGACCAAGCAAGCTTTCAGGAGAGATGGGTTGTGAAGAACTTGATGTTGATAGAATCAGAAGAAAATGCCATAATCAAAGGCTATTCTGGGACAAGTAAAACTTTAATAAATAAATCAATAGATTCATATATACCAATAGTGGGCTCTCTGAGAAAGTAATCAGGAAAACTATGCTAACCAAGGAGGCAAAAGGCTTCTAAAATGAAAATTTCAGAATAATAAAGAAAGAAATTGAAGACACTAGAAGATGGAAAGATTCACCATGATTGGCAGAATTAATATTATTGAATGGCCATATTACCAAAAGTGGTCTATAGATTTAATGCAATTCCCATCAAAATACCAATGACATTCTTCACAGAACTAGGAAAAAAAAAATCAGTTCCCAACTTCGAATGAAAACACAAAAGAACCAGAATAACCAATGCAATCATAAAACAAAAAAAGTAAGGCTGGAGACACCATAGTATCTAATTTTAAATTATACTACAAAGTCATAGTAACAAAAACAGCATGGTAGTGGCATTTAAAATAGACACATCGATCAATAAAACAGAGCAGAGGACACAGAAATAAATCCAAACAGCTACAACCAACTGATTTTGAGCAAAGGAACCAGAAATACACATTGGATAAAATATAGCCTCTTTAGCAAATGACACTAGGAAAATAGGATAATGACTTGTAGAAGATTGAAACTAGATCCATATCATTTGCACTGTACAAAATAAATTCAAAATGGATTAAAGACGTAGGTATAAATCTCAAAACTTCTAAACTGCTAAAAGAAAACCTAGGGGAAACACTTGAAGCTAGAATATAGGCAAAAACTCCCTGCACTCCAATCGTGTAGGGACCAATAGCAAGAATCAACAAATATGACTGTAAAAAACTAAAAAGCTTCTGCGTAGCAAATGAAACAGCTAACAGAGTGAAAAGACAGCTTGCAAAGTGGGGGAAAATCTTTGACAGCTACTTTTCTGCCAAGGACTAATAAATATAAAGAACTCATAAAACAACACCAAAAAAATAGTCCAAGAAATAAATGGGCACTTCTCAGAAGAAGTACAAGTGGCCAATAAGTATATGAAAAAATAGTTAACATTTTTACCTACTATGGAAAACCGCACTGAAATTCTATCTTACCTTAAGCAGAAAGACTATCAACAAGAATACAAAAAATAATAAATGCTGGTGAATATGCATGGAAAAAATAATGTTTCTATACTACTGGTAGGAATATAAATTAGTACAGCCACTGTGAAAATCATTATGGGGGTTCCTCAGAAAATTAAAAATAGTTACCATTTGATTAGCTATACCTTTATTGGTATGGCAATTAAAGTCATGATACTATAGTGATATCTAAATAGCCATATTTATTGCAACACAATTCACAATAGCCAAGATGTGGAGCCAGCCTATGTACCCATCAATGGATAAATAGATTTTTTAAAAAGGTGGTGTATGGAGAGATTAAAAATGGCAGAGTGAAGACCAGAAGTTAAATACAGCTTCTCCAGGGCCTGGAATTGGGACACTTGGGAAATAGTGTGGGGAAGAAAAAAAGTAGATCTTCAGGAATCTGGAGGGAGCTGACAGAAAAAATAGAAGCTATAGAGAAAGCTGTAAATAAAGCATGGAATTTTACTCTGAAAGTAACACCTTCCACATGGCAATCTAATGTTGGAGAAGAAATCCATTGCAGTCCCTGCCAAATTTCAGAGTGTTTAATCAGAAGCCACTTTGGAAAGGGATTAAATTCTTAAGACTGAGCTACAGAATAGCTGCAGAAAAACTACACTTCAGGATTTCTGGGTGGGAGATAGCCAAAAATCATAAAGAGGATGCAGACTGCGCATAGACCCCTGAGAAATTCAAGGTGGGCAAGGAAGGTCATGGGAGTCCTGCCTGCCATGGTGAGAAGCCTGGCCAGTTGTGTGTGTTTTCAAAGGTACCTGGGACTGACATTGCAGGCATTAAGTCCACAAGACTGTTTGCCCTCTTCTCCTGTCCCACTGCCTACACCCTCCACAGAACACAGTGCTCTGCCAACATGATCAGAGTGTACCTTGGTTTGCACAGATGCCACTGCCTGAGGTACATGGGCAGAGGGGCCTCTGGAGTGATGGGGGCACTTTATAAACACACAGGCCATAGAGCTAGGCTGAGAAAGCAGTGACTTGGGGCAAACAGGGGATGGGCACAAAAATTGGGAGTGGCTGAAGTAAATATAGCCCTACAGCAGATTCCATGAAAACCACAACCATCAGGAAAGGCAGGGCAAGACTCAGCATTCGCACACAAAAATGTGAGTATGGCAACAAATATCACTTACTAGTGACTCACTAGGTCTCCCTGCATCTGGTGGATTCTGACACTGCACATCTTAGAAAGAAACCATTTTTCTTTTTTTTTTTAATTATTCATTTCTATTTTTCTTCATTGTGTGTTGGGTTGGGAGATTTTCTTTTTTCCTCCTTGATTTCTTTCTTTTGTTCTCTCCTTTTTTTTGTTTCTTCTTTTTCTTGTCTATTCTTTTCTATTACTTTTATCTAACTCTATTAGTTTTCTTTTATTTCTAAATAGGATTTTTGTGTCATTTTCCTCTCTTCTTTCTCATCTTTTTAAAAATTTTATTTCTTTCATTTCCCCTTCCCAAATCCCTTTATTTTTACTAGTATGCTAATAAATTTTATTAATCTTTAGATATTTAGTTGACTCTATGCTATCATCTTTGAATTTTTTTGTTAATGGTGGCATAGTTGTTGCATTTAGTAGATATTTATTGTATATCAATATTTAGTTTATCTTTTTTTTTTGTACTGGGGATTGAACTCACAATCACGTGCTTGCAAGGCAGGTGCTTATACTGCTGAGCTAAATCCATGGCCCTTCAAGTCCTGAAGGAAAAAAAAAAAAACAATTTCCACCCCAAATTGATGTATCTTGCAAAACTATCTTTCAAAATTAATGAAGAAATAAGATACTCCCATGACAAAGAACAACTGAAGAAAATCATGACCACCAAACCAATGCTACAAAGGGCACTGAAAGATACTATAGACAGAGATAAAAATGAACACAGTTACAACAACAACAACAAGAAACCACCAAGCAAGGCAAGCAATTAAACAGAAGAGAAAAAGTAGGAAACCAACAGCAGAAAAGTAACATGACAAAGATAAGCCAAAACATATCAGTTATAACTATCAATGTAAATGGCCAATCAAAAGAAACAAAGTTTAATAATATGTTATATATAGAAAACACATTTAACTCAAAAGAACTCAAGTCAAAGGATGGAAAAACAATACTTCATACAACAGGAACCGAGAAAAAGACATGGGTAGCCATTCTGTTTGTAGACAATGTGAACTTCAAACCAAGAATGATCAAAAGAGATAAAGAAGGTCACTACATACTTGTTGTGGGTAAAAATTCAAGAGGAATAGATAGCAATCATAAATATATATGTACCAAATACAAGAGCACCCAACTACATAAGATGAATGTTAATAGACATGAAAAATTAAAGAAGCAATATCACAACTGTAATGTGGCACCTTAATACCCCACTGTCACAAAAAGATAGATCAACTAGACAAAAAATCAATAAAGAAATAACAGAACTGAACCAAAGCTATGAACAAATGGACTTAATAGATATTTGCAGAGTGTTTCAATGAACATCAGAATGCACATTCTTCTCAGCTACACATGGGATATTCTCTAAAATAGACCATATACTAGCCCATAGAACATGCTTAAGTAAATGTAAAGGAACTGAAATTATCCCATGCATATTATCCAACCATAGTGCAATGAAATTAGAAATTAATGGCAAAAGAAATCATAAAAACTCCATGAATACATGGAAACTAACTAATATCCTCCTGAACAAGCAATGGGTCACAGATGAAATTAAAGAAGAAATTAAACAATATCTACAATCAAATAAAAATGCAAATACAGCTTACTTGGAACCTGTGGGACAGAATGAAACCAGTTCTAAGAGGGAAATTTATAGTGGTGAATTCTCACATCAGGAAAATAGAACAGCTACAAATAAACAACCTAACGCTGCACCTCAAGCTTCTAGAAAAAGAAGAGCTCATTTAAACAATTAATGCAGATGTCCTGTGCTCTGGGTGAATGATTTGGGGATTACAATGTGCAATGTATGTACCATTATTGCCCCCAATTGACATGTTTTGAAATTTTCTTATAGATTTTTTCCTTTTCTTTTTATCCTTGAAATAACATGGATTGGGGGGAAAAACAATAAAAAAATAAGAAATAAAAAATGAGGGGACTGAGAAAAAAAAAGAAGAAGAAGAACAGCAAGTCAAACCCAAAGCCCATACAAGGGAGGAAATTTTTAAAGATTAGAGCAGAAATCAACACAATCAAGACTAAGAAAATAATACAAAGCATTAATGAATCAAAGAGTTGGTTCTTTGAAAGAATAAATAAAATGGAAAAACCCTTGGCCAGCTGTATCAGTCAGGATTTATTAGAGAAGGAAATATAACACAGTATGTACAAATGTACAAGAAATTACAAGATTGGCTTTTGATGGTCAGTCAGAGTTGGATGATGAAGTGTGCAGAAGATGTCTGCACATTGGTGAGAGAAAGTTCCAGTCCAAGGTCTGTAGTTCACTGCAGTGTTAATGCAAATCTATATGAGAAGGTCAATGGGTCTATGGTGGAACACTGAAGAATTTACCATGGAAGGCTGAAGAGTCTATGCTAGACGGCTGAAGAGTTCCAGGTGGAAGCCAAATAGTCTGTGCCAGAAGCCAGGAGACGGCATTCAACCTCAAGGCAACAACTGGAGCTTCTCCAAAGAACCAGAAATCAGTCCCTCCTCATTTGCCTTTTATTAGATGCAGGCCTCTCCCCTGGGGTGGGTGTAGCACTCACACCATCTGCCTGACCTCCTCTTGCACAGGCTGAGGATGTTACAAAGTAAGGACCCTGACCCCTGCTGAGTCACTTGGTTAAATTTCTGACCTTGTCAAACTGACACAATGAACAACATTCTAGAGTAGTAACAGCTTGTTCTCTACACCCCAGGATGTAGAGCTGCTGAGTCACTTAATTAAGCTTCCAGACTTCTCAAGTTGACACGGTGTATCAACCATAACACCAACCTTATCGAAAAAAAGGAAAGAAAAAACTCAAATACATGCAATAAGGAATGAAAAGAATGAAAGATCAGAAGATCATCAATACCTACTTCAAAAATCTTTGCTCACATAAGATGGAAAACACAGAAGAAATGGACAGATTCTTACAGACGTATGAATCACCAACACTGAATTGAGAAGATATAAAATTGTGAATAACTCAGTTAAATATCAGTTAATTATGAAACCATAATTTAAAATTTATCAACAAAAAAAGGGCAAAAAAAGGTTCAGGTCATGATGGATTGACAGCTGAATTCTACAAGAAATTTAGAAAAGATTTAACACCAGTACTCCTCAAACTCTTTAATGAAATTGAAAAGGAAGAAATTTTCCCTAACTCATTCCTGGAGGCAAGTATTACCCTAATACCAAAACCAGAGTAAGACTCAACCAAAAAAGAGAACTGTAGGCCAATCTTCCCCATGAACATAGATGAAAAAATCATTAATACAATACTAGCAAACAGAATTCAACAAACCAGCAAGAAGATTATACACCATGACCAAATAGGATTTATCCCAGGAATGCAGGGATCATTCAGCATAAGCAAATCAATAAAAATATCACACCATGTCAACAGAGCCAAAAATAAAAATCCCATGATCATCTCATTAGATGTAGAAAAAGCTTTTGATAACCCTCATTAATGATAAAAGCCTTACAAAAAATTGGAATAGAGGGTCTTTACCTCAATCTGATAAAAGTCATCTATGACAAACCAACAGCCAACATCATACTAAATGGGCAAAAACTGAAAGCTTTCACTCTAAAATGAGGAACAAGACAAGGATGTCCATTACCATCACTTCTATTCAGTATAGTTCTGGAAACATTAGCCAAAGCAATTAGACAAGAGAGAAAAATAAAAGAAAGAAGGATAGAAAAACAAGAAGTTAAACTGTCCCTGTTCACAGATGACATGATACTCTACACAGAAAACCCCCAAAACTCCACCAAAAACCTTCTACAATTAATAACCGAATACAGTAGTATAGCTGGATACAAAGTCAACACTCAAAAATCAATAGCATTCCTATACTCAAACAACAAATTCATTGAGAAAGAAATGAGGCAAATCACACCCTTCACACTAGCATCCACAAAATGAAATACTTAGGAATCAATTTAAAAAAGGAAGTAAAAGATCTATATATTGAAAATTACAGTATTCTGAAAAAAGTGTTTGAAGAGGATATCAGAAAATGGATATTTCTTGCTCATGGATAGGAAGAATCAATATTGTGAAAATGGCCATAGTCCCAAAACTGTTAAACAGATTTAATGCAATCTCTATCAAAATACCATTAACATACCTCACAGATCTACAGAAAACATTCCTAAAATTCACATGAAACCATAAGAGACCTGGGATAGCAAAGGCAAGACAAGAGGCATCACAATCCATGACTTGAAATTATACTACAAAGCTACTGTGATAAAATCAGCATGGTACTTGCAAAAAACCTGACCTGAGGATCAGTGGAACAAATTAGGAGATCCAGACAACTACAAACAAACTCAGTCACCTAATCTTTGACAAAGGGGCCAAACATGTTCACTGGGAGAAACATAGCATCATAAATGGTGCTGGAAAAACTGGCTTTCCACATGCTGAAGATTAAATGTAGGTCAGTGTCTATCACCATACATTAAACTAAAGTCAAAATGGATCCAAGATCTAAATATTAAAACAGAAACCCTAAATCTAGACATAGGGGTAGGGAGAGAGTTCATGAACAAAAGTCAAACTGCATGGGAAGTACTTTAAAGAAATGACAACTGGGATCTCATCTTATTAAAGAGTTTTTCATCAACAGAGTGAAAAGAAACCCCACAGATTGGGAAAAATTTTTAGACAACTGCCCCTCAGACAAAAGACTTCTATCTGAACATACAAAGAATTGAAAAAATCAGATCCCCCAATCCAAAAATGGGCATCTGAGATGAATACACACTTCTCAGATGAAGAAATATAAATGGCAAATAAATGCATGAAAAAAATGTTCAATATCATTGATCATTTGAGAAATTCAAATGAAAACAACATTATGATTCCATCTCACTCTAGAAAGAATGGCTATCGTCAAGAAATCAAGCAATAACAAATTCTGGTGGGGCTATGGAGAAAAAGGAACACTTCTCTACTACTGTGAGAGTGTAGATTGTACAGTCACTGTGGAAATCCCTGTGGAGATTCCTCAGAAAGAATATTAGAGGTCCATTTGACCCAGGTATCCCCTTTCTGGGTACTCTTCCAGAAGAATTAAAATCATTATACCACAGCAATATATGTTCATCCATGCCCGTAGCAGCACAATTTATAATAAATCTTGGAAACAACCCAAATGCCCATCAACCAAGGAATAGATAAAAAGATGTGATATCTTTATACAATGGAATACTATTCAGCTATAAAGAAGGATAAACTCAAGACTTTCATATGTAAATGGATGCAACTAGAGACTATATTCATAAGTGAAATAAATCAGACTCACATGTGTGAACATTGTATTGTCTCACTAGTATAAGAAACTGAAAGAGTATATAAGGTCCAAAATACACAATACATATCATGAAAGGGAAAGTAACTTCTCAAAAGGAAAGAACGACTAAGAAGGGAAAGGAGAAAAGAAGGAAGAGAAAAGAAAAAAATATACAAATGATAGCTAAGATATAGTACTAATTTCTTTTAGTTTGTTGAAAAGAATAGTTTTTGCTGCTTATATTGTTTGATCTGTTTTGCACGCTTATATTTTGTAAGCTGAGCAACTACTTTGAAGATAACAATGCACAATATATTAACCATTCCTAATTTCCTATTTTTTATGAAGTTCTCTATCTTTTCTACTGTTTTTTATCTTTAAAATAAAAAAGTTAATGCTCTTTAAGCACTTAAAGCACTAAAAAATATTCAAGCTTTTTTTTTTAGGGAAAAAAAGGTTTAGTCAGTTCAAGTTGATAGAACTAAACAGATGCTGGACTTAATAAAAAATGACCAGTGATGTTAGAGAATACACTAATAGAAAGCTAGCTGAACTAAACAAAACTGTACAAAACATCAATGATCAATTTAGCAAAGAATTAGAGTACATGAAACACTACTGAACACAAATCTAGAAGTCTGAAATTTCTATTGAAAGTATAGACTAAACATTCACTGCTTAGCTGGGAGCAGACTGAGAAGAGTGTCAAAACCAAATGATAGGGGTGATGAAGGTGACCATTTAATCAGAGATGTCTTAAAAACAGTGACAAAATATGAAACACGGATCTAACAGCCACTAGATGAAATAAGACTAACATTAGTGGAAATAGTGAAAACTCAGAAGACAGCATGGATGGTGCACACACACACACACACACACACACACACACAATTGTTTATAGAAATAACAGTAGAAAGCCCCTCCAAGTCTGGAGTATTTAACATGCCAATAATGAGGAATACAGAACCCCAAACAGCCATGATCAGAAAAGGCATCCTCCACATCACATCTTAGTGAAAATTCCAGAAATCCAACACAAAGACAGAATTTTAAGAGCTATTAGAGAAAAAGCAACAAACAAATCACTTATAAAGCTAACATAAATCTTCAAAAAGAGATTGGAGTAAAGTGTCTGAAGGAACAATTTCTAACCCAGACTGATATATCCTACAGAACCATCTATCAGAATTGATGGAGAAATAAGGTCTTTCCATGACAAAAGACATACTAAAAAATTCATGACCACCAAACCAATCCTCCAAAAAATGCTGAAGAAAAGCTCCTTCCTGCAGGCAGCCAGCAGGAGCAGGGACACACAGCCAGGTAAGCCCTGTGCATCCGTAGGCTACCATTTGAGGCCCTCGGTTCCCTCAGACAGCCATCATCCACTAGTAGAATCAGACAAATACACCCCTGTGTGGCTGCCACCATTGTAGAAGTCCCAGTGTAGACACACAGGCTGAGAGAAGTAGCCCCACCTCCATGCACCCTGATCATCAGCAAGGCCCCAGTATAGCTGCATAGCTCTGGAGAAGCCTGCTCCACAACCTGATACCCCCCTGTAAATCTGGAATTAGAGGAATCCAGGTGCATGTCTCATCCCCCTACACTGCCTAGGGGTAGCCAACACGGGAAGTGCCTGGGGCCCCACAACCAGCTTGTTGGGAGAAACCCAGGAGAATGTCAAGTTGAAGGAGCAAAAGACAAACTCAGACCTCTAGACCACACACAATAAGTCTGGGACATACAGTCACAGAAGAAAATGGAAGTCACACACCTGAAATCTCTGAGAGGATAGCAACTGAAGTAAGGAAACAACTTCATGAGATTGTAAAAGCAAGCAGATCAGAAACAATGTCTCAGGTAAAAGAAGAAATTACAAACATACTGAAAGAATTGTTCAGCAGGTATAAAGAAGACAGAGACAATAAAGAGGAGCATAGGAAAATGGTGGAAACCTTGAATGAATGTAGCAAGGAATTACAATGTGTGAAACAGAAAGATGCGGGAAATTAAAAATTCAATCAAAAGCTGGCAAAACTGCTTAAAAGAGATTGAAGATATACTTTCAAACCTTGAAGACAGGATTAGAGCTAGTGATTGTGAAAGGAAATATCTCTTAAGAATAACACAGAATCAGGAAATAACAACTCAATGCCTGCAAGATGATGCAAAAAAGCATAATTTAAGAGTGATAGGTATCAATGAAGAAGCAGGGTTCAACACAAATGAAATTAAAAGCATATTCACAGAAGCAATAGAAGAGAACTTCCCAAACATGGGAAATGGATCTGGCATGCAAATAAGTGAGGCATATAGGACTCCAACTAGCCATAACCAAAGTAAATCTACACCCAGATATATAATAAAGATCCCAGAAATTCAGCACAAGAATAGAATATTAAAAGCTGTTAGAGAAAGGAGACAGATCACCTATAAAGGAAAACCAATCAGAATCACAGCAGACTTGTCAGCACAAACCATCAAGTCAAGAAGAATTTGGAGTGAAGTGTTTCAAACCCTAAAAGAAAACAACTTCCAACACAGACTGATCTACCCAGCAAAACTATCTTTCAAAATTGATGAAAAAATAAGATACTTCCATGGTATAGAACAACTGAAGGAATTCATGACTACCAAACCAACCCTACAGAGAGTGCTAAAAGATTCTAGGGAGAGATAAAGCTGACCATGGTTCCAGGAACAGCAGCAGAGGAAGATCACCAAACAAGACAGGCAACTGAATGAAGGGGAAAAGTGGAGGGCCAACAACAGGAGGATACCAGGGCA
>PVJX010001557.1:78701-157461 GCA_004027295.1 Dolichotis patagonum
GGAAAGCTACCCAGCTATAAAATCAAGGCTCCGGTAGGGTGAATGGATGCAACTGGAGATCATGTTCATGGCCAAAACAGTTCAAACTCATATGCGTGAACCCTAGCATAAGAAACAGAAGGAGTTAATGGGATCCAAAAGCAAAATAGTTAATGTAAGAGCAAAGGGGACGAAACACCTGGGAGGGAAAGGTGGAAACTACTGTCAATTTGTTGTCTTATCTTGAACTCTTGCATTGTTTACACAATATTGTTAAGTTTGGCTTTGTTCTGTCTTGTTTTGTTAGATTCTATGCTGTCAGATGATAGAGGCAGCTATTTTGAATATAATGGGATATTTTATGGTCATCATGGTTTCCTATTATATTGCTTTGAAGTCTTATACTGCTTTCATTCATTAGTTTGATTGGTTTTATTCTGATTTTTTAAATTCTGCTTTGTTTGATTTTATTATATGTGATGGTATGAACAGCTATTTTGAGGAAAACAAGACATTATGGCAGCCATTGCTGATTTACTATCATCTTGTTTTGAAGTCCTACCATGATTTTGTTCTTATGTTTTCATTGGTTCTATCCTGTTATGTTTTACTTGGTTTTATTATGTGTGATGGTATAAACAAATTTTTTAAGGAAAATGAGATATTATAGTAGTCATTGTCCATTTCCTGTTATTTGGTTTTGAAATCCTGTAATGCTTTCATTCTCTTGAATAGTTTTATACTATTTTGTTATGTTTGATATTATTGTGTGTGAAGCCATGCTCAACTATGTCGAAGAAAAGACATTATGGTAGCTACTGTTGATATCCGGTTATCTTGTCGTGAAGTGCTGTGTTGCTTGCATTGTTCTGTTATGACTTGCTTTGTTCTGTTCTCTTTTGTTTTATTCTCTTTAAAATAAAAAAATTTAAAAAATGCTGAAGAATAGCCTGGAAAGAGACAATGAAGCTAGTGATGCCAGAGTATCTGATGGAGTCAATACATCAAGCAGGGTGAGCAGCTCAGCAGCAGAAGAAAACAATTAAATCAGCACAGGAAAATAATGCAATGACATGAGTAAGTCAACACCTTTCAGTAATAATTCTCAATGTGAATAGACTCAACCCCCCCCAATCCAAAGACATAGATTAGCAGGTTGAATCAAAAAACACAATTGTCCAGGGATATAGTTCAGCAGCACAGCACCTGCCTGGCAAGCATGAGGTCATCCGTTTGATCCGTTTGTTTGATACAAAAAGAAACTAAAGAACAAACAAAAAGACTCGTAAAAACCAACAGTATGTTATACCCATGAAACACATTTAATAAAGAAAAGGAATTTATAATTCTGAGTATAATCCCAGCACTCAGGAGACTGAGTCAGAGGGATCACTGTGAGTTTGAGACCAACCTGGGCTACATAGGAAGTTGAAGGCCAGTCTGAATTACAGAGTCCAGGCAAGCAAAAGTAACTATCTTATTTTCAGACTAAGTGAACTTCAACATAAAATTGATCAAATGAGGCAAAAAAGTTCACTACATATTGGTTAAGGAAACAACTCAATTGGAAGAAATAATAATTATAAATATATGCACTTAACACCAGAATACCAATTTCATAAAACAAATACTATTTAATATAAAAGATTGGATACACATTAGCAAAATTATAGTTGGGGTACATGATACCTCACTATAAAATGTATACCCATTGCACAAAAAAGTCAACAAATAAATAAACCTTGAACCATACCATTGAACAAGTGGAATAGACATCTATAGAGTGTCATATACACAAATAACAGAATAAGCATTTTTCTCAGCAGCATATAGAACTTTCTCCAAGGTAGATCACATAGTAGCCAATAAGACGTGCTTAAATGAATATAGAAGAATCAAAATTATCTCTTGCATATTATCAGATCATAGTGCAAGGAAACTAAAATCAATGGCAAAAGGAACCACAGAAATTATACAAGCACATGGAGATTAAACAATACCCTCTCAAATAATCAGTGGATCAAAGAAGAAAGCAAGGAAGAAATTAGGTAGCTCCTAGAATCAAATATATTGGACATAATGAAAGTAATCCTAAGTCTATCTCTGTAAATAACCACAACAGAAAAACAGGGCAAATTCAAGTAAATAACCTAAGGATGTACCTAAAGACCCTAGAAAACAAGAATAATCCAAATGCATAGCTAGTGTAAAGAAGGAAATTATAAAAGTCAGAATACAAATTAATGACACCTACACTAAAAAAATACAGAAAATCAATGAGCTGAAGAAATGGTCCTTCAAAAGAATAAACAAAATAGACCAACTCTTAGCCAATCTTACCAAAAATAAGGAAAGAAAAGACCTATACCAGTGTAATTAGAAATGAAATAGAGTTACAACAGTCAGTGCCTAAGTCCAGAAGATTATTAATAGCTACTTGGAAACTTCTACTGAAATAAATTTGAGAATCCAGAAGAAGTGGATAAATTCCTAGATATCTATGAATTAGCAACACTCAGCCAATAAAATATAAAAACCCCAAATAATCCATTTATAATCAATGAAATTGAAGCAGTAATAAAAAAAATCTACCAATGAAGAAAAATCCAAGACCCAATGGATTCAACACAGAATTCTATAAGAAATTCAGGATAGATCAAACGCTAATACTCCTCAAACTCTAATGAAACTGAAGAAGAAGGAGTACTGCTAATGTTATTTCTGGAAGCTGGCATTACCTTGATTCTGAAACCAGAAAAGGACTCAGTCTGAAAGAAAACTATGGCAGGGAAATCTCTTTAATGAGAGGTAAGGAGCCTCAAAAAGACATTGCCAAGCAGAATGCAACAAATTACTGAAAAGATCATGATCAAATAAGTTTCATCTCAGGACTGCAAAGATGGTTCAACATATGCAAATCAATAAATGTAATATGTCACATAAGTAGAAGCACAGACATAAATCACATGATCATTTCAATAGACAGAAAAAGCCTTTGACAAAATTCAACATCCATTCATGATAAAAATCCTGAATAAACCAGGTAGAGAGTTTCTAAGTGTGATAAGAGCCATTTATGGAAAACCAATGACTAATATGATATTAAATGGGGAAAATCAGAAAATTTTCTTTCTAAAATGAGGAACAAAACAGAGACATCCACTGTCACCATTCCTAAACAATATAGCAGCCAAAACATTAGGCTAATCACACAAGGGGAAGAAATTAAAGAAATATATATAGAAAAGGAATAAAGAAGTGTCCTTTCCCCTGCAGGGGAAATCACACAAGGGGAAGAAATTAAAGAAATATATATAGAAAAGGAAGAAGTCAAATTATCATTATTTGCAATTACATGATCCTCCATAGAAGAATCAAAAACTTCCACCAAAGAACTCCCAGAATAATAACCAAATCCAGCAATGCAACAAGGTACAAAATTGACACACTCTACTGAATAATAATGAACTTGCCAAGAAAGAAATTAGGAAAACAATAAAGTTCACAGTTGCATCAAAAAAATTCTTAGGAATTAACTTAAGCAAAGAAGTGAAAGACCTCCTTAATGAAAACTACCATACTCTGAAACAGGAGATCAAAGAAGTCATCAGAAAATGTAAGGACATCCCATCTTCCTGGATAGGCAGAACCAATATTGTAAAGATGACCATACTGCCAACACTGATGTATAGATTTAATGGAGCCACAATCAAAATACTAACAACATTTCTCACGGAACTAGAGAACACAATCCTCAAATTGATATGGAACCAGAAGAAAACCTAAATATCAAAAATAATTCTGGGCAATAAGACCAAAGCAAGAGGTATCATAATCCTGGACTTCAAATTATATTAGAAAGCTGCAGTGATAAAAACAGCATGGTACTGGCTGTGGGACAGAGACATGCATCAGTGAAACAGAATAAAGGATGCACAATTAGAAGGCACATTCAGCCATCTGATCTTTTACAAAAGGCCAAAACAAACACTGGAGGAAAAAGAGCCTGTTTAGCAAATGATTCTGGAAAATTGGCTATCCACATGCAGAAGACTAAAGTTAGATTCATATGTCTCACAATGCACTAAACTAAAATCAAAATGTATCAAAGATCTAAATGTTAAAATAGAAACAATATGATATAAGAAATAATAGGTGAAACTCTTGAAGAAGACATAAGCAGATCCAAGGATTTTCTAAACAAAACCCCAATTGCATAAGAAATAATAGCAAGAACAAATGGGATGATTTCAAATTAAAAAATGTCTTCACAGCAAAGTAAACAACCAACAGTGAAGAGACAACCTGAAGAGTTGGGAAAAATTTGCCAGCTATATCCTGGACCAAGGATTAATATCTAGAATATATAAAGAACTCAAAGTAGTTAGATTCCTCAAAATAAAAGACCAATCAAAATATGGGCAACAGAAATGAATAGACAGGGCCGGGGATTTAGCTCAGTAGCTTAAGCGCCTGCCTGGCAAGCGTGAGGTCATGAGTTCGATCCCCGGTACCAAAAAAAAAAAAAAAAAAAAAAAAAAAATGAATAGACACATTTTTGGAAGAAGTAAAAATGTTTAATAAATACATGAAAATATATTCAAAATCACTGGCCATTAGAGAAATGCAAATTAAATTGTAGCAGAAAATGCCCCTCCCCCAGCTAGTGTATGTCAGTTGCCCAGGTGACAGTTCCTGTTGCTTCTATTTCTTAGAAAGGCTGGTCACTGTGATGCATTGGTGGTCACTTGATGCATGTTGTTTGAACCAATCAAAGACAGCGAAGTACTTTGCCTCTGTATCTCCCCTTTACAGAAAATCTCCCTCCCTGAGCCTTCGGGGCCTGACATTTTTATAAGGATTGATTCCCTATCAGTGCCAGTCCAACATTAAATAAATCTGCCTCCAAATCCTGGGTGACATCTTGGCGTTCCTGTTTGCCATTGCAAAATGAGCCCAGATTCTATCTTCCTCGAGAAAGTGTGGCTATCATTGAGAAACTAAGTAATAACGAATGTCAGTGAGGCTGCAGGGGAAAGGACACTTCTTTATTTTCAGGATGTAAGCTAATACAAACACTGTGGAAATCATATGGAGAATCCTCAAAAAACTAAAAATAGAAATTCCATTGACCCAGCTATTCCCCTTCTAGGTATCTTCTCGAAAGAATTAAGGATATTGTATTATAATGATTCAGATACACCCACGCTTACAGCAACACAACTCAATAGCTTAATCTTGGAAGCCTATGTGTCCATTAACAGCGAAATGGATAAAGAAACTGTGGTGTTTGTACACAATAGAGCATTCCTTTGCAATAACAAAGGATAAGTTTGAGTCATTTGTAGGAAAATGAATTCACTAGGAGACAATAATGTTAAATGTAGTAACTGATACATAAGCTTAAACATCACAAGTTTCTAGATCTCTTATTTTAGAAACCCAGTGTATAAGTAAATTAAAGAGCAAAGCAAAATATAATAAGACATGGAGATAATTTGCAAAGGAGAAGGGGACCAGAGAATAGAGGGAGGTCAGAAAGAAAGGAGGGGAGGGGAATTAAAAACCACTAACACATGTTTTCATATACGTTCTAATTCATTCTGATGAAGGTAATCATTATAGATTGCAAGCATGTACTAAATTAAAAAAGTAAACAAAATGGAGAAGAAAATATGTATATATACAGTGGAGTATATATATATATACACATATATAGTATTGTACGTGTAATATATAATATATATATATATGATGGAGAACTATTCAGCAATAAAGAAGAATAAAATTCTGTCATTTGTAGGAAAACAATGGATCTAAAGATCACTATGTTATACAAAATAGCAGACACAGGAAGATAGATATTATATGCCCTCTTTAATATGTGAAATTTTAAAAAAGATGACAAGAAAGTAGAGGAAAGACTATAATTAGACAAGAAGACTGCAGTAAGGGGGAGTGGGAAGGGGTGTGAGGACACACGATGGAGGGGGATGGATATGATCAAACTACGTGCACTGAGTCCCCCCAAAACCTGTGTCTGGGAGGGGGGTGGTGGAACACAGGACAGTGAGAGTGAGGGTTAAAATGATGAAAGTGTGTTATGTGCATGTATGAATCTACAATGAAATGCAGTATTCTGCATAACCAATATACACTAATTAGAAAAGATGTGTCATAAACAAACAAACAAAAGATGTAACCTTCATTTTTGTGAGATTTTGCTTTTGATCGCTTTTAATTAGGGAGAAACCTCCAAAGTGTGGAGAGGTTGTCCTTGGGACCCTTTAGTGCCTTCACGTATTCCGTGAAGACATGGGTTTTAACTCCCATCTCAGCTGCCAACATGCCATCCAGACTGAGGAAGATCAGAAACTCCAAAGCCACATGAACCTTGGTCACACCTGTGCCAGCACGTGCCAGAAGCACCTGGGAAGGTGGGGTAGTACTGGTGGCCAGCGTCGCTACAGGATCAAATTTGACAGATGATGGCAGAACTGCTGAGATAGTTTCTGCCTCCAATCCTCTAAGAGCTTAAACTAACCCAACAGCAGAGGGTTTGGAGTTTGTTTTCAGCTTTCCATTCCTTTAATCACAAAGTTTTAAGGCATAAAAATCATTTCTCTTGGCCTCTTTTTTAACAGATTGCATAATAACTACTTATAGGAGGCATTTTATTCACAAGTTGCATTTCATTGTAATATGCCAGAGCTCTAACACCAAGTGTCCTGTGATGGAATGGTAACTGGCGGTCAACTTGTAAGTCGGGCTGGACTAAATCAGCGTGATGCTGAGTGTAGATGGCCACCTGAGGACTGCTGCCGAGATAAAGAGGAGAACTGAAGAGGGAGAGTTTGGTATTGTTGGTTCCCCTGGGTGCTGTTGGTTCTCCTGTTGCCATGGGCTCTCCTGGAGGAGCTTGGTGAGCTTCTTTCCTGGTATGAGCTTGTCTGTTCTCATCATCATCAGAGGAGCTTGGGACTTATTGTCATTGAGAATGGCTGTGGGTCACTTTGGAGGAGCTCTGGTCTTCACTTTGCCACTTCCAGGCTCCGGAGAGGAGGATGGTATGCTGTTTAATCTCCAGGAGAAGCTCGTCACACTGGCTTCCTGATATGAACTTGGCTGTTGTCATTGTCAGAGGAGCTCAGGACCTTGTTGTCACCGAGGATGGCTGTGGTACTTTTTGGGAAGAATCCTGTTTCTTATTTTGAGCATCACTTCCTGCCTCCAATGCAGAACACTCAGCCTGTTGCTGCAGATCCTTCATCCCACTGGCCCAGACTTTCTAGCTTCCACCGCTGACCTTTGGGCCTTCCCCGTGCAGATCCATGAAGCAAACTTGCATGAGAAATTGCTGCAGGCTGTAGGCCTCCAGTACGACTCGTGGGGGTATTGCCGTGGGCCCTAGGTCTTCAGCTGGTCTCATGTAAGACACTGCCATGGGATCCAGGCCCTCAGCTGGATTCTTTGGGTCTTAGTGTTATGGACAGAGTTCTTACACTCTTTTTATTGGACTTTTTGGATGACTATTATAAAATAACTCTGTAAATTATGTGTCCTGTATGTAATTCTCTTCCTAGCAATTCCTGAGTACAACGTGTCCTGGTTATATCTTGGAGATACTGTTACTCAGCTAGGAAGCTACCTTTGTTAGCAGTGGTACTGACGGGCTTGCAGTAAAATCCTTGCGTGGCCCTGAGACAGAGGTGAGGAAATGTAAGAGATTTCCTCAGCACTGAGGCAGCTTTTCTCAGAGGTGGCAGACACTTACCCGTTGATCAATGGCCAAGTGAGAGTAGCAGAGTCCTACAGGACACTTCTCCATCCCTGAAAAGTTTAAGGAAACAGGAGAGCTACTGGAAGATGCCGGTATCCCAACCCTTCCAAAGCATCCCAGTCCATTCCCGCCTGAGTTAGAGCAACTGATACCAAGCTAGAGAAGACAATGCTTTATGACCCTCCTGGCGGTTACCTTTCCGAAGCCTACCTTCAGTGGAGGCCTGACCTGTCTTAATGCCGCAAAACACTTGGCCACAGTCTAAGCGGGATGATTATGCCCATAAACAGAGTTAATGCATCCTGGACTCAGAAACCACACCCATACCTGTCACCTCTGCTGTCTTAGATTACTTGTGGCCAGCTGGCACACGCCAAGGCAGAGGGTCACCGTATGGTCGAGAAGATTCCTGTGACCACACTGTGTCACGCAAGCAGCCTTTCTGGGGTTGGGGAGCCTCTGTACCTAGCAAGGGGTGGTTTTATCTTCTGTGCTTCAACTTCTGACACATATTTGATAATAGGTTTTATCCTGGAAGATTTATTTTCAGTAGGACTCAGGTTCATCAGTAATTCCATGAGAATTTCATGCTAATTTAAAATTTATATTAACATGGAATTATTATGTTAAAAGTTTCACATATCCACATGCACATTACTAGTCACATTTTTTTGAGACAGGGTTTCATTATGCAGTTGAGGCTGGCCTTGAACTAACTATGTAACCCAGGCAGCCCTTGAACTCACAGGAATCCTCCCACCTCAACCTCCCAAGTGCTGCTAGTACAGGCATGTGCCATGCACTTGTCACTATTCAGATTTTAAAAGAAAAACAAAGAAGCAGGTCCCGATAAACAGAAAAGTCAAAAGAAAGCTGAATTCTACTTGGTAGTTCTACCCAAGAGGCTACTGCTTTACTTTTGCTATGTAAGGATTTTCCAATTTAAAATCTAATTCTCCAGAAAGTCCGTTAACCTCTCTTATCCGCAATTTCTTCTGTATTAAACTAGTAGAATGGTTGTGAAAAATAGATGAATATATATTACCTTCTTAGCATAGTTCCTGACCAATATGAAGTAATAAATTATGGCTTTATTCTTATCATTTAAAATCTCTATTTGCTAATTGATTAATCTTGATGATCAAATGTGTCTGAACCATAAAGTCTTAGACATGGACTACTTGTCCAGACTTCTCTAAAAGACTTACCTGGGCTAGGACTGGAGGGTTGTCCAACTGTGGCTACACCTAGGGCACACAGGAGCCATCATGGCCCATGATCAGGCATCTCCCCAGTGACTCTGTAAGGGAGAAGGAAGAATTCATGATACATCTTCAATAAATACTAAAAGAGCTGCTTTAATAAATACTTTAAGATGCTACTGGAGAGTTAGTTTTTCTGGAGGCAATTCCAATATAGTTTTGTGCAGACCAGTTTTTAAAACATATGAGATGAATATTAAACTCACTAATCAGCCACCTGATATTGGGGATATCACTCTTTACTGGAGATGTCACTCTGTAGCCTCGCTGGCTCTGAATTAATGGGGACAAACTCAGCTCATGCTTCCTAGAGAGGAAGGTTTGAAGAGCCATAGCCTCTCTGTTCTTCTGACCCCTTTGCTGCTACGAAGCTTATCTTAGCTGGTAGGAAAAAAAAAATACTCGGAAAAAAATTGCTAGGCATTTTTTTCCTTGCATGTATTTTTTTTTTCAGCCGAAATATAAGGCCTTACTTAGATGACTAGTAATTAAGGAATTTTTGTGGTTTATTTCCTGATCTAACTGCTTACTTCTGAGGAAAGCAATTCTGACAAGCTCGAGTTAACCTGGACCTTACCAAAACTGGAAAGCCGAAATGTTTTTGAAAGATTTAGATAGAAAAGTCGGGCTAGAATTTTGACAAAATGCACCTTAAAATTGCTTTTCCTGGATCGCAGGAACCATTTTCCCCTTGGATGCTGCTTTCTGTGTAATCACTTCATATTTTAACAATGTCAAGACCTGCAGCTGAACTAGAGTATGGCAAGTAACCAAATCAGTGATCAGAATTCTACTTACAATACACAGGACTTTGAATTCATACAACTTTATTTATAAAGACCTGAACACTGCTTTAACAAATTGGGCTTCATTCCTCTGTAAGCATTAGTTGAATACTAATTTAAATTTTGATCCTTTTTCAAGTATCATTTTAAGGAAGAAAATAACTTTTCTTACTGTTTGTTGTTGTTGTTTGTTTGTTTGAGACAGGATCTCGCTTTGCAGTTCAGGCTGAACTTGAACTCACTACGTAGCCCAAGCTGGACTTGCACTCTGGGCGATCCTTTTGCCTCAGTCTCCCAAGGGCTGGAATTATAGTATTCTGTACCACACCTGGAAAAAGTAACTTTCTATAATCCCTTTTGTGAGAGAAGCAACAAAGAAACATTCCCCTTGGTGTCAAGATGCTGAAACATGTCCTCCTGCCCGGAGCGCGAGCCCCAAGTGAGGTTTGAATCAGCAGTCAGGCATGCACCCAGCGACCAGGGTGTTTTCAAGGTTCCGTCTGCTGCCAAGTTCAGGGGCTTCCTCGGAGGGGGCTTTACTCACTGTCACAAGCCCCGGTGAGGAGCGTGGCCATCTTTGCTCCAGTTTTCTCGGCAGAGGCCCGGCTTCCCTCTATCCTGGCTGAACCATGGGGTCAGGGCCAGGCGTGGTCCATGTCCCCGGCCTGGAGAACGCAGCTCGTTACATCCACTCACAAGCTCCAGACCTGGAGTCCGGAGCAGTCAGCTTCACCCAGGAGTAGCTGCCGAGCAGAAAATCCGAACTGAAACATGGAGATCTCTGTGGCCCTGGTCACCAATCGATGGAGCTGTGCTTCGGGAAAACACCAAGAGGGTGGAAGTGGAGGAGAGTGGGGTGGGCGGGCAGTGGGGTGCTCGGACTGGGGCTTTTGAGCAGGGATGTGACAGCCAGATAGCCGTGGAGGCATCGCGTACTAATCACGGTGATGTGAATACCCTGTAGTTTTCCCTGCACGTCTACTTTATGGAGACTCTAGAGAGAAAGAAGGAACAGGAGGTATAACCGTTGCACGGATGAAAAAGGGTTCAGAAAAACTGTTTAGAGCTAATAACAAAGCCAGGGTAGTGATCCAGGTCTTACTTCCCTTCGCGATGTCTTCTCACTCATAATGGAAATTATGATGGTAACTATATGGAAGATTTCTCAGTTTATGAAGGTTGCCCTAATTTGTTCACAGAATAATACTGAATGCCTGCTATATGTTAGGCATTATGTTAGGTGTTAAGGCTCAAGGGAAGCAATACCACATAAGCTGCCTCGTGAGTCAGCAGCTGAAGAAAAGCATGGACTGGGACATTAATCTAGTCCTGACAGGTGGAGGGGTAGCTAATGAAGGCTCGTGGAGCAGAGAGCGTCTCAGTTAAAAGCTTAAAGACAAGTGGGGGTGAGCCAGATGAAAGAATAGAAGGTCAAGGGTGGGGAGGGAGCAAAGCTTTCTGACAGGAGAGGCAGCCCATGCAAAAGTCCTGGGGTGATAAAAGCATGGCAGGGAGAAAACCTGCACCGAGTTGAATATGGCTGGAACACTGAGCGCCAGAGGTTGAGTCATGGGTGTGAGGGAGCCAGGAGAGATCGGCTATGGTTATGCCCCAAGGCTCGTGAGGGCTTTGGCTTTATCCTGAAGGGCTGCAGAAATGCGGAAAAGTTTTAGAAGAGCCCCTCAGATTATAGAATGGAACCTGGGGAATGGTAAGTGAAAGGAAGAAAAGGGACAGGAAGGCGACTGTGACTTGCAGTCAGAGTCAGGGGGCTCTGGCTTGAACAGGGTCAGAAGGAGGGAAATAAGTCCTTAAAGTTCTGAACTATCACACTTGCAAGTTTACAAAACGGTGTTTTTACCCCAAAGAAATAACACATGATGTCCATTTTGGAACATTTAGTTTTATCTCTGCATTTAAATTTCAATCACACACTCCACACACACTGGCTTTGCTTTGTCAGCAAGCATCTACTGAGCTCCTGACACAATTCAGATAACCTCATCCTATCCAGGTGCGGGCGTTCTTGTCAGTTTTCACTGTTTAAAACTCACCTGCATCTTTTAGACGTATAAAGTCTTTCAGCATCAGCCTTATTACTCCATTCAGAATTGTTCTGAATTCACATTAAGAGAATCACGGAATAACACATTTTTGGGGACCTGTTCCTAAGCTAAAACACCTTGTTGATTTTTGTCATGAGAGCTGAGGGGAAGCCCTAGGGTCACCTGAGCCCTTGATAGAACTGTGTGAGCTTGTGACAGAATTCGCTCCCGGTGCATTTTGCAGGACTTGCTCAAAATTCAAAATTCAGACAATGCTATGTCCAACAGATGGAAACGAAGAAAGGTACTCAGCTCCTGCAGGGAATAAAAGGATTTAGGCAAACAGGCAGTATGTGTTTACTAATTAATTCGGCTAAATTTTTGATGAAGCCTGATGCTTAGAAACACCCAGCGTGTTTACAGAATTAAAGTCTGTGCGCTGTTTCACTATCAGCAGGCCGGGCACAGCCCTCACCCAGGTATCAGCTCCTCTCGTCTCTCCAGGCTGTTGCAGCATTTTACAACAGTGTCTGATAAAGGCAATTCTAATTTAGTGCTCACGCTAATTATCAGCAATATTAAATGAATATATTGGAGCTATTTACATGTGTCATTCATAGTTGCCGTATGCTGCAGAAAATGATTATAATTGTTCTTATTAGTTATCGTATTTCATGCTCCTGCAATGAAATTCATTCTCATTTTGTTTTGGGAATATCTTAATGAGGAAAGGGGCTTACAATATTTTGAAATGTTTGCAAGACGCTAAATAGCATTTTCGAATTCATTAGTCACATTTTATTCAAAAATTCCTTTGTATTATTTTGTTTCTGAGCATGTGTAAACCAGATTAAAAAGTAAAATTGAGGCAGCCAGCCAATCTTCTTTAACTGATAACTGGCAAAAGAAAATTATAATAGAGAATTTAAAAAAAAAACCAGAATGTCTAGGTGATTTGAAAAAGTTTAGATTCCTCTGTGTTTTTGCTTGTAGCTCTGCTGGGAATTAAAAATGCATGAAGTACGTCTTCTGTGGTCTGACTATTACATTTCTGGTGTCTGCCTTGGAGTAAACCTGTAGACCAACTTTTTTCCCATAGCATTTTGTGATAAGCTGAAGCCATTTTACTCTATCTGATGTTGAATGAAAACTTATACTTCTAATAAGGGAATTGCTCATCTGGTGTAGATAGATATCTGATTAATTTTCAAAATTGATTCTGTTTTCTAAACTTGCTATGACTAAAAGCTACCAGATATTCACTTGATTTATATAGAAAGCTGTCTCCGTCATTTAGTGCAACTGGAAAAATGAGGTGTTGCAAAAACTGCGTTGTTTGCAAATAGCTAAAGTTCAAATCGTCAAGTCGGGTTTTGTTTTGTTTTTGCCTTCAGCACTATTTATCATCCAAGACTCCAGCCAACATCACTTCGCCTTCTCTGAAAATCCCTCCTTAGCTGCCAGCCTGATCAGAGCCCAGGGACTTCTCCGCACCGCCACGCCCTTTTGTATGGATGCCCCATTCTTCTCTGTCCTTGTCAGCCCAATCCCCAGCCCAGGCGCGAAGCCCTGAGGCTCTGAACCCCAGGACCCCTTGTCATCCCCACCCCATGCTTCTCCTGCCTCGTGCCTGGCAGCATCACAAAGAGCAGGCAGCTTTTCACAGCCTGCTCCCAACCATTAGAAAACATGCCACAGATTTCTCTTTAAGCAAAGGTTATCTTAATCAGGAAATATTTGAGCACTTAGATTTAGCATTTTAAGGCAGGGGCTGTATACCTTCCAGATGAATGTCTGTCCTTCTCGCCTAGGGCTTGTGCTCCTCTAACAGATTCCTGGGGTGAGTGCTTTCTTGGAGGAGGATTTGAGGAGCTGTGACAGAGTCCTTTTGGGGTCCTCTGAACTGACTTCTGGTGTCTGGGTGTTTATTTACTTCTCCATATTTTAATTGACCTTTGTCTTTCTGACATTTCCAATGACTCTTCTCTCCTCTCTCTCTCTCTCTCTCTCTCTCTCTCTCTCTCTATCTCTGAGACAGGGTCTCAGTATGTAGTTTAGGTTTGCCTTCAACTCCCTCACCCTTTAGCCCATGCTGGCCTTAAACATGGTGCAATCCTCCTGCCTCAGCCTCCCGGATGCTAGGATCACAGACTGTGCCACCAAGTCTGGCTCCATTTTTTCTTTAGTTGAGGCAAGTGTTGCCTCTTGGGCTACTTTCATTGCTGTTTGTTTCTCAAATGTTCCTTTACTTGTTCACATTTTCTTTTCTTTTTGTTTTTTTCTTTACTGTCAGAAAAGACTCAATTTCTTTCTGAATTCTTAAACTGAGTGTTTAATGTTTCCAGAAAGCTGCTTCCTAGAAGACAGAGGTATTAGCATAATTGCTGCCTGCTTCAAATGATCCCTTAAAAATCTGTGTCCAAAGGAAAAATCAGAATAGAATGTAACTCTGCAAATGAAACATAGACCTAATTTTAACAATTCTGTAACATTTTTACTTTGAACTATCTTATAATGAGATTCATCTTTTTTTAAAATTCATCCAAAACTCTCAATACTCCTTAATATCTCACAACTCTTACTTTAGGATACGCTTTTGATAATTAATCTAAATGTCTCATAAGTGATTTTTGCTTCTGCTTTGTGGCATGGTTTCCAGTAAAAAGCACAACTCCCCACTTACTGCTAATCATAGTCTATCCTTTCAAAAACTCAGTAATTTGGTTGTGCATGGTGGTACCTTCGTATAATCCTAGCACTTGGGAAGCTGAAGCAGGAAGGCTGCTGCAAGTTCGAGGCTAACCTGGGTCTTAAAGTGAGTTCAAGGCCAGCCTGAACTGCACAGTGAAACCCTGTTTCAAAAAGAAACAAACAAATAAAAAAAACCCAAACACCTCAATGACTCTTCTTATCTGTTATTCTTTAAACCGAAAGAAAATTATTAATTTTTAAACCTCTACTTTTTGCTGGGGATATAGCTCAGCAATGAAAGTAGCCCAAGAAGCAACAATTGTCCCAACTAAAGAAAAAAAGGAGCCAGACATGGTGGCACAGTCTGTGATCCTAGCATCCGGGAGGCTGAGGCAGGAGGACTGTACTGTATTTAAGGCCAGCATGGGCTAAAGGGTGAGGGAGTTGAAGGCAAGCCTAAACTACATACCAAGACCCTGCCTCAAAGACAGATAGAAAAGAGTTCGATTCCAGGTACCAAAACCAAAACAAGCTCTATGTTTTTGTCTTATGCTTAAATCTTCTAGTTTCCCCGTAATTGTTGTTACCTTCCACGATGGACATAAGAACACCATTTCCCAAAATACAATCTGTGGATCGCCCTCATCAGATTCAGATGTACGTAGTATTCAGTGGGAAGAAGAGGTGGCTCAGAATTGCATCCCATATGTTCCCTTACGTAGTGTCTGAACTAGTTCTGAAGTAAGATATTCAGCAAGTTTAGCTTACGGTCCAGCTGGCTCAGCCAGCCTGTTTGATTACGTGTGATGCTAAAGGCCCTGCCGAGGTCAAACAGCTTCCTTAGGTGTTTTCCCAGAATTCCCTTGCTTGTACAAACTCACTTCCACCTTCGGTCTGGTTGAGCCCATCCAGTCTCATGGCTTTAAATGACAGCTATAAGCTGATGGCTTCTCAGTCTACAATTCTGGCCGGAACTTGGACCCAGAACACATATCCACTTACTTATGTGTTGTCTCCATCGAATTTCTGACGGCATCCCACAATTAAAGCTCACCACAATTGAAATGTAATTCTCGATTTCCTTTCCAGCATCCCAAACCCATGCTTCAAATCTCTCCCATTCAAGGCCCAGTATTACATTCGTGTTTCTCAGGCCAGAGAACTAGGAACAATTTCAGATTCCTCTTTTTCCCTCGTCCCTTGCATTTAGCCCATTAGCACGTCTTTTCCACACATATTTGAGTCCAGGCATGTCCTCCTCTCTTCATGCCAGCAGCGCTGGTCCGTGCCATGATCACCCCTTGACAAGGTCCTGCTGTGGCCCCGCAACTGTCCTCATGGCTTTCGCTCTTTTACTCCGCCTAGCAGCAGAGTCATCCCTCGGGAAGCACTCGGCTGCATCACTCGCCTCGCGGAGTCCTCGCGGGGGTTGCTGGGCTGCTTTGCAGCAAGACCTCAGGCTCCTGTGTGGCTTCCTGCCTCCTGTGGGGCAGCCTGTCCACCTCTGCCACCACCCCGTCCTCCTTCCCCGTGCTCACACTCGCACTTCACACACTCCGTTTCTTCTGTCTGGGATGCCACTCTCCACGCGTCCACTTCACCTCTTCCCTTCCTTCTCTTGGGTCTCCGGTCACATCACACATTCGAGAAGCCTTTCCCACCCCAGTGGCCACGCTTCTGTATCTCTTAATTTCCTGGCCCTGCTGGACCTTCCTTTAAATATGTCTACTAAGGGGTGTTGTATCATGGACTGATTTTTACCTTTGTGGTCTGAATTAATCCTGTCTAGAAATAGCATTACTCTCTGCTTACTGTCCCTGCAGTACAAGGTGTCTCCAGAATTGCATCCACGTCCTTTCTTTATGCAATACTTTGGTCAAACTGTGGCTGAGGGCTTGGGAGAAACCACTCTGAAAGTTTTCCACGGCCTATAGTGACAATGATGTGATTTAGCTTTGGACAGCATGAAAATAGTCTGTTTGTTGTTGTTGGAAAATGTTTCCATAAGTCTGACTGTTCTTCTCTCTTATTGGGATCCACATCTTTATGGCTGAGTGTCCTACAGTCTCTTGGCAAAGGCCTCTGTCCACACCTGCCCCAAATCTGAATTATAACCCCACTGAACTCGTTTGCATTATTTGGCCTCACTGCAAATCACTGGATACAAGTTACCCACAGAATTTCTTTTAAAGTGTTTCTTGATGTTATTTTCTGACCGGTAAAAGTTGGATATAACGTGGATGTGTTCAGTCATGCCTTTTACACCCAGAGTGAGAAGAGAAATGTGCTAAGTTGGATACCGGCGATATTAAAGATGCCTTTTTTCTTAGCTTGACATCATCAGCTATGCATATGTAGGCAGTTGAATGTATTATGCCAGAATTGAGTGTATGCATTAAAAATGAGAGTTCACTCGCAAATGTAAAAATAGAACAAAATACAACACCTTGCTCACAGATTGGAGGTGAGGTGATTGGTATGTTAATTAAAGGTGACCTCAGCACTCTTAATATTAACCTCCTGATTTTCTCCAGTGTTTCAGGTAGAAAAAAATTATTCTTCAATATTCTTGAGGATGAGATTGGATAAAAGACACAAATGAAGTCCAGACCAAGTACAAAAACATGGGCTCCTTCTTCCGGCTGCTCAACTAATGTAGACTTAGCCCAGGATGAGATAACGATCTCCACAGCCATTCCCTCGCCTAGACTTCAAATTATAGTAATTATGACAATTTGCGCCAATAGCCACGAGGTGGGATTTTTGATGTGGTTAAAAATAACATCTGTAAAACCCAATAAAAATTACATTTTGCTAATTTTCTGATAAGATACTGTTTTAACTATACTGTGTCTTCTGCCGCTGCCGGGTTTTCAATTAGAGCATTCCTTTAAAAAAAATTTTTTTAACCCATTTTGCCCCCTGGATCCATCCTTAGCAATGCATTTGTTTTAATGCTTTTAATTAATTGTTTTGTGAGAATTTTTTGCCTAGCAAACTGATACTAATCTTTGAGAATTTATTAACATGCTGACTGCTGAATGTTAATACAAAAGGACCAACAGCGTGACTCAGCTTGTTTTTTCTGGCTTAGAAAACAGAGTTCCCATAATGGCCAGCTCAGCCAAGGCAGCGAGAAAAGCACAATGGTGAACTGGGTAATAGGGCCACCAAAACGGCTTGGGTCTGCAGTTCTCCCAGGCTGGAAATTGCGAGCTCACCCTAGAGCTCCCAAAGGCCCTTCCAGGGCACCATCACGGCGCCTCGTGTGTCTTTCTGTCATGTGTGTCCTTTAACTCCTTTCCTCTTATATACTTTTTAAATTTTATCTTAGAAAATCTATTTTCCATCTTTTTATTTCAAAGATGATGAAAGTGGGATATAGAAAGTGAATCTAGCTCAGTCCATTGGTGGGTGAACACCCAAGGTGGGCCTAGTGTGAAGGCCTCTTCCTTCTTCAGTCAGTCAGTCAGTCAGTCTGTCAGAGACTGCGGCCTTCAAGCCAGGGTGGTTATGTAGTCCACCTCTGGCTCCTCAGAAATGCTCTCTTCTTTATTTTTGCCCTTCCTCTGCTCCTTCTTCCCTCTGAACACACACATAAAACTCACTCTCATCCCCTGTCCTCCTCTAGCTTCTACCTCATCTCTTTCCTCTCCTGGTCTTCACATTGCATTTTCTAGAACATTCTACCCTGACTGACATTACTGTCTCGGGTAACCAACACTGTACCACCATTAAACAGATGTGTTGGTGAGACACTTCTCCATTCCTACCTTCTCTGCTTCACTTTTGGTGCTCACCATCTCTCCTGGGACCCACAGCTATTGGCAGAAACGTAAAGTGGTAATTTCTTCACTCAGCCATTCACTGATGGCTCAGGGTGTGACCACTGGCAATACAGACCCAACTCCGGTCCTCATAAGCTTTCTGGACCTCTCGGTCTGTTCTTTTTGTCATTTCTTCTAGTTTCCCCTGTCTTTTTACCCCAATATGAATACAAAGTCATCATGCACAGAAAGAAAATATTAACCCACTGTAAAGATCATGGATCAGTAATTATATCCATATATATATATGTATATGGATATATATATATATATGTATATATATATACTCATAAAGTTGACACTTAGGAAGACTTAATCATACTTTGACATTTTTAGCTGAAAACACTGAAGGGTTTATTTATGGTTTATTTATGGTTTTGGGGTTTGTAAAAAATTAACATTTAGAGATTTGTCTCTTCATTTTCTGCCATTTGGAATAGTCTTTTGCTGACTGCACAAAACACTGACTTACTATGTTCATTATCATTCATTTCTTTAGCAATATTTTTCTATTTTCTAATCTAGTCCCTTTGCAATTTAAAATTTTCTCATTCAAAGTAGGCTAGACATTTATAGTTTACTGAAGTAAAAAAAAATACATTCTTTTTAGAGTGACCTATATTTTGTCTTATTGCTTTATTTGCTCTTTTGCTTATTTTAAGAATTTAAAGACTTAGTCATGCTAGGAAATTAACCCTTCTCAAATGTTTAAATGACTTGTTAGAAAACCCAGACCCTGTCCGTGCCTGGGATATTAATAAATATAGCATAAAGAGTCCTGTTAATTTCAGAATCACCAGAGAGCCAAAGGATCAACTGCATATCCGTCATAAAGATAGCTGGAAAGCAGTACCTCCGACAGTATCTTGCCGACAGGAGGAACAGGGAAGGAGGTCTGTGTTTTCAACCTCATTTAAGCCTTAGCTCACCTAAAAGCCTACCTGGGCAGAGTTGAGCAGAGCGCAGGGGCCAGTGAAAGCAGGTAGGAAGGGGGTGCTTAGCCTTTCACTGTGTCCCTGCCCCCACCTCCCTGGAGTCCAGACTGCCCCAGAGTGGAGAGCAGGGGCCTCCTCTGCTATCAGGATCCTTTCACCCCACGATAGTTCGGCAGGGAGAATGGGCTCAAGCAGACGTGCCTGCTCCCATTGCAAAGGGCTGCAAAGTAAATGGGAGCTGAAAAGGTGAAGATGAATGCAGTTGTTTCTTTCAAGAAGTTGGTTGAGTGGGGAAGAAAAGAGAATGATGGTTGGAAGAAGTTGTTTTTGTTTTGGGGCAGGGCTTGCTGCAGGCATTTTAAGTCTGTTTATGAGAGTAGCAAAGTGGTAGAGGGGAGATCAAAGATAAGCAGAGGACGCTGACAGATGGACATCCGAGCCCAGCGCAGGAGCACAACACCCTTCCGCACACACCAGAGCGGCCACACGGCTCTTCTCGGTGTGGTGCAAGGACTTCAGACTTGGATCTTTTGACCCTCGTGGAAAAGTCTTTTACTTCTCAAAACTTTCTTCCATGAAACTTTGTTCTGAAAAAAATGAAGACAGAGGGAAAAGAGACTTCATCCTAACATCAAAACCAACAATCTATAAATATATATGTGAAATCGTTTATGTAGCATACAAATATGTATAAGTATCTGGTATATATGAATTATATACATGAACATATCTGCCACTATGAATCTCTATAGACCAAGATACATACTGGATATGACAGGATGTCTGTATGTTATTTAATAATCCAGCTCAGAAAATGGAGCAAAGGGTATGTGTAAAATATGATTGACATTATGAATTCCCTACTTTCTATATATTTGAAAATTTATGTAATAAAAATTTATAAAGTACTCAATAGTTGCCAACTTAAATGTTCAGTATTTACTCACCCCTTATTTTTACTCATTGTTTGGTTTTTGTTTGTTTTGTTTTGAAACAGGGTTTTGCTATGTAGCCCAGGTTGTCCTTGCATTCACAGCAATCCTCCTGCCTCAGCCTCTTGAGTGCTGGGATTACAGGTGTATGCTACCACTCCAGGCAGCTTTATTTTTATTTATTTATTTTTTTTAAAGAGAATAAAACAAAAGAGGACAGAACAAAGCAGATCAAAACAGAACTACATAAGCAACACAGCACTTTACAAGAAGACAACTGGATATTAACAGTAGCTACCATAATGTGTCTTTCTTTGTAATAGTTGAACATGGCTTCAAACACAATAATATCAAACATAACAAAATAGTATAAAACCATTCAAAAGAATGAAAGAATTATAGGATATTCTGAACTGAATAACAGAAAATGATCAATGGCTACCATAATATCTCATTTTCCAAAAAAATTTGTTTATACTATCACATATATTAAAATCCCAGTAAGACACAACATGATAGAACTGATGGTATTAGAAGAATAAAAGCATGGTAGGACTTTAAAGCAAGACGATATTAAATCAGCAATGGCTGTCATAATATTTTGTTTTCTTCAAAACAAGTGTTCATACCATCACACATAATGAAGTCGAACAAAACAGAATAAAACCATTCCAACTGATGAATGAAAACATTAAAAGGCTTCAAAGCTATATAATGGGAAATCATGATTACCATAAAATCTTCTGTATTCTTACCATTTCTCACACTAGGGAGACTATACAGTATTTATATATGTGAGTTTGGTTGATTTTGCTTATGAGTATGGCCTCAAGTTGCATCCATTTATTTATAAATATCTCAATGTGATCATTCTTTATAGCTGAGTAGTACTCCATTGTATAAAATAACCACAACTTTTTTATCCATTCCTCAGCTGATGGGCACTTAGGTTGTTTCCAAGATCTGGCTATTACAAATTATGTTGCTATAAACATGGGTGCACATATATCACTGTGGTGTGATGTTTTCAGTTCTTCTGGGACAGGCAGCTTTATTTTTAAAATATCTATAGCTCTTGGGAAAAGTGACATGCATTAGTTTGTACAGTGATAGTTAATTGAGCACTTTAATTTCTTCAGTGAAAATTTGCACCAGAAAAATTTTTAAAAGCCTCAGGCTTTTTAATTCTGTGACACAAAAGGCAACAAGCAAGTTAACCAACTGTTTTGTTTGAGTAATTGCCATTGTTGCAATGAACATCTTTCCAATGTGTATTGGCTCTGTTTCTCTCTCTGTGGTTAACTTTTAGAATCTTATTTGCCAGTGGCTGCTGTGACAAATCACCAAAAATCGGGTGGCTTAAAACAGGTTTCCTTTCCAAGTTTAGGAGGCCAGAACTGGGCAAGAATCCAGGTGTCAGCAAAGCCACGTTGCCAGGGAACACCCACGCAGGGTCCTGGCTGTGGGCGTGGGGCCTCCTGCCTGAAATCTCCAGAGTCACCTTTCCAGTAATCTTGCTACCTCTTTGGGAGTTGGCTCCTCCCTGCACTCCGTGTGCAAAATCCCTTTCCTTCTTCCTGGGGGAGCAGATGAGATTTCATGAGGGCCGGCCCAGATAACCATCTTCCCGGTTCCCTCCTTTCCCCTAAAACCCACCCTGGAGGTTTGTGACGACTGCACTGCACAGTCTGAGGGACAAAGCGCCCGGCACTTATAAACCGGATTCCTTCACAGGACTGATGCAGTCACCCTCTCCACCTTCCTCCCCAGCCCCCAGTACAGGTTCCAGGCTTTAGGGTGTAGGTATCCTAGGGAGGGATGTTTTTTAGTCTACTACACTTTTTTACTGTCTTTAGAAAAATAAACGTCTTCTGCTGGAATAGATTTGACTCACAGAAAGATCATAACGATGAAACAAAAATGCTTCCATTTACCTTTCACCTAGTTTCTCTAGGATGATTGTTTGTTTTGAGATAGGGTCTGGCCATGCAGTTCAAGCTGGCCTTGAACTCACTTTGTAGCCCAGACTGGCCTCAAACTCTCAGGGATCCTCCTGCCTCAGCCTCCCCAGTGCTGAGATTGCAGGTGTGTGCCATCACACCCAGCTAGGACATTTTTTATAAACATATTGTATTTCTTAAAAATTCTGTTTCTAGATTTTAGGTGCTGATGAGGTGGGGCATGCTCTTTAGTTTTACAACAAAATGTGTTCAGAAAAGTCTGTGTTGTCCTTTTTCACTTAAAAGGAGATGCGCTGTGCATCTCCTACTTTTCCAAAGCAAGGCCAGGCAAGAGAACTATGCTGCTAGCTAAAAATCGAATCAGACTCACACCCAGGTAGGGGTTCACAAGCCTCCAGTGGGAGCAGGCTTTGGAAAGAGCCAGGAGTGGTAAACATGGCGAAGAAATTCTAGGAGCTGCACTACGACAATGCTCTATATTTAGTTCCTAACTTGTCAATAAATTTCCACAGAGATTTTATTTTGCATATATTCAAGCATAGTTTGGAATATTTTAAGACTTTCTTTTCAGAAGGGGAGGTCTGATGGTAACGGGTTTTAATTTAGTATGTCAGTGTACAATGAGAAAAAATGTAACTCAGGTGTCCCATCCACTAGGTCCATGCTGTGTTACATTGAATTAATTGGATTATTAAAACTATGCAGTGAAACTCTAAACAATGTCAACCTCTCTAGAGGGTTCAGGTGGGGCAGTGTATATTCTATTCTGTTCCGGGCATTTGGTGAGATGGGGCAAACGATCAGTTGGTCTGCATTCACTTCCTGTGATCAGATGGCTGGCATCATGTAGATTTGGCAGCAGAGGTGTGCAGACTGACTTAATGAGGTCTTGTAAACACAAGGGAAAATTTTATCTGAAAGAGCAAGGTCTGGGGATGATGATGCCAAGTTCTTTAGGGTCATTTACATTGGTTGGGTGGGCCACGAAGCTGACACGCTGGTAAAGACAGCAGAACAATCCCATTTTCTCCTGGGCAGTCTGGAGAACCTTTCTGGTTGAATGCTATTAATGTACCAGAGATACATGAGAAAGGCAAGCATTTTATTAAAATTTGAGATCGCGGAGTTCCTCGGGTTACTGCCACTTTCTCAGTGGCTTTGGGCCAATTACTTAGCCTCTTTACCTCGGCTTTTCAATTGGTAAAATGGTTATAGTGTGATTAATTTGTCTCCTAAGGGGGTTGTTTATATGAATTAATGACAGTTAAGAGCTTTGGAGATGAAAGTGCTAACTACTTATGCCATGATTACCCCTGGAAGAGAGGAATATGACGACTGCTTCGTTGGTAAATGACTAAACCTGATACACACACTGTGAAATCTGCGGGAGCGGTGAACAGCCAGCGCAGGAGGCAGAGGACCCAGCCCCGCCCGGGCTACATTATTTCTGCTTGAGCCACGCTAGGAGCCGTCCCAACCATGTTTCGAATGATACATTTAAAATTTCACAACACTGGCAAGACATTTTGCTTTGGCAGTGACATTTGTTTCCTGGACGTATTTTCCCCATAAATTGGACTAACTCCACCTTGACAAATACTCTAAAAAAAGTATTGATTATTTGTGTTATTTCTCTTTTTTTACATGTACACCCCACAGATTACCTACAAATTGGTGTTATCAATGGGGTGGAACATTCTGCTTTTTATTTGTATTGTTCAAAGCAAACCAAACACATTAATGGAACATAAATGGTTCTTGCTTTGAGCCAATGAATATTTAAGGATATTAATTTACTTCCTCCAACAGTCTTTAAGAAATTCAAAAACTAAACATATGAAACAAAGGAATAAAATGTCAAACATTAAGCCTGAACTCCCACTGATGGCTGTGTTTTGCCACTGACCATATCATTATCTGCCTAGTTATGAGGTCATATTTCTGCATCATTCATTAGAATTTGGCTTTAATTTTATAGGAAACCATAATTGCAAAGCCAATGTGACTTGTGTAACATTTACTGCAGTGGCATATTCATTTCAAGGACATATTAAAGAAAACTCAGGAGACCAAATCTCTCTAAAAGTTTGTAGTGCTTTTGGTAATACTTTAAAATCTTTCAACCAGGGTATCATTTTGACAATTTCCTGTAGCATTCTAATGATTCATAGATAGTATGTAATCCTATTCTGTTTTGAGACAACTTACAAATTTTTCTTACGAATCTTTTTCAATAGTTATTTCTTTGGACATTTCTTCATATGTCAATTGTTTTCAAAAAGGATTTATGGTAGCCTCCTTCATTAGAAAACACCTGAATATTGCAATTTAATCTTCAAAGCTAATGAATGTGACTAGAGTAGGATTATGGTAAAGGGCAAATTTAAATTAATTCTTATTTCAAGAGCAATTGTAGAATACTTGCTATTCCTACCTAAGAGATACCACTGTGCAGTGAAAAACTTTAACTTTTCAGAAAAAACTTACCTGATATTATATACTCACCATGGCACTTATGTAGTGGTGTGATTTTGGCAAATTTATGACCTCAGTATTGCTACCCATAAAATGGGAATAATAATGTCCTCATCACAGACATCATAAAGATTAAATGACCTAAGTGATTGAGACTGGCCTGGCATCTGATGGAACATGTGTACATTTTATTTATCCTTTTTGGCCAGTAGAATTCGGTAGAGATTCTTGATAACAGGCTAGTTGAGGTTTTAAACTAAAAGCTTGCGCTCATGTTGTATCTGTATTTCTAGGAATAGTTCACTCTTGGATAATTTTCCACACTTTCATATGCCTTTGGCTTTCTCCTGCTAGGAAGCCTAACATTCCTATTAAGAGACTACCTTGTAAACAATTTAGTCTTAAACAGAGGTTCATCTCCACTGACTTTTTAAAGTGAGAAATCAATGATGTCATTGAAACATTTGACCACTGTACTCTAGGACTTGGGACTGTGTCATGATTTAAACTTTTACAATCTTGAATTTACGTATGCCAACATTCACTGTTCTCAGCACCCAGCACCATCGCGCGGAATAAAGCATCTATCCCATAGGTAAACGCGAAGGAAATCTTTATATAACCTTAAAAAGACAGAGAAAGGAATGGGGAAGTGTCTAAACCTAACAGAGGAATAAGTCTTTTCGGAATCCAAGCCCAAACAAATATTTGCACAGGAATGGTACCTTCATGTGCGTGGTGGAAAATAGGTCTTGGCAGGCTGGCGTGTTGACTTTATCACCTCGGGCTCACTGGGGTTCAGCTGCTTTGCTGTGGGGCTTCATCCTGCGCATGCGCACCTCGCCAGCCCCCAAGTGCCCTAGGTCAGGCTGCAGGCCCAGGCCTGCGAGCTTCTCCCAGGAGCGTCCCTCCGCCAAGCTTTCCGGTGCCCAGACTCCCCTCCCGCACCCCTGCCTCCAACGCCCCTGCTTTGGTTTGCAATCTTGCTCCAGTTTGGTTCCATCTACCGGAATTGAGAATTCTCTGCACAATACATAGAACACGCAATCTGGCTATCTTTTTTTCTTTCCTTTATGGCAGAACTTCACGCGTAGGTTAATTGGGAGGAAGGGTGAAAAGCTAATTTAAAATGTTGCGAATTTTCAATTATAGACCTTACTAAAAAGCAAAGTGGACCGTAGTTGTAGTTTGAATAGACGTCTTCGCCGTGTTTGGCCTGCTCTTTAGTGCGATGGGCATTGTGGAGGCACTGTAAGCAGGATAAAGCTGATACTGTCCAGGTTGCCTTCTTTTTTGGTTGACTCCCAAAACGGAGCTGAATTGGAAAGGTTATTTCTGAGGGCAAAGGATTCAGCTTGGCACTAAGTACTCAAGAGTCCTACCAATATCGGGCCCACCTCTGTGACCTGATTTGACAAACACTCCCAAATTGTTTGAAAAATGTCATTGCTTTCTTATATGAAATACAGAAATAATCTGTTGCTCAAATGGGAGCCATCTGTTTTATGTGTTTTTTAAATACTCTTTTTTTTTTAAAGAAAATAGTTAAAAAATAGAAAGAAAAGAAAATAAATAGTTTTGCAGTGTTTTTGAAAATCACTTCATGGTGAAAATAGTTATGTCATGTACTTCTTGGCTCATATCAGGCTTTAACTTTAGAGATTAACAGTTGAATTATTATGATTACTATTTTAAGTAAGATAGTCAATGATGTATGTATGTCCATTATAGTCAAATCAGCTCGTCTTGTTGAGCTGGAACCCTTTGGCCACACACTTTGTTTTTTGCGGGCTGACTTTGGAGAGTTGAAGAGCTCCAGATTTTTGACAACCAACCATCAAGGAATTTGATATGATGGTCATGTCAGCAGGAAACTTAATATTTAGAACAGACATTAAAACAAATAACCTATTTTATTTTATTTTGGATTTGCTTATTTGTTTTTGTTGTTGGTGTTGTTTGTATGTTTGTTTGTTTTCTGGGAGCGGGTTTCACTGTGCCATTCATGCTGGACTTAAACTCACTATGTAGCCCAGGTTGCCTCAAACTCACAGCCATCCTCCTGCCTCAGCCTCCTGACTGCTGGGATTACAGGCAAGCACCACTCTGTCCAGTACTAAATAACCAATTTTAAAATAAGAAAAAACAGTGCAATTCTTCCAAATCATTCACTCAAATTTACAGAGCGAGGGTCTAATGAACCTGCTTGTGATTTCATGAACAAATTACAAGCAAAGTTTGATAGGATTAAATGAGATAATGTTGAAAGGTGCTGATCTTAGAGTCCGGTGCACAGAGAAGCACTGATTAAATTAAAATAGCGGTAGAACTGTTAAAAGAAGCCTCAAAGCGAAGGTGAAACTGAAGATCACGCCGGCCGTTACCGGTGTAGGTCTGCTGTGCTGCCTGCTCCAGGGTGCCTTCTGGAACTTCTCTGTCGCGGTGGCAGGGTGCCCTTCACGCTCAGAGTTGGTCCTTAGGGAAAATCTGTGGCGCTTCTCCGAGGGCGCTGCCCAGCCCTACTCTGTCAGTACGCCAGGAAGAGCAGCCCGAGCTTTATCAACAGGAGAGTGGAGTTCTGGAGCTTTGTCATCATTTGGGTCCCCCAAAAGTCACCATTGGCCCTGGCTGGCGACTTCCACCCAGGGAGAAGGATGCACACCGGTTTCCTAGGATACCATCATCAGTTTCTGGTTCACAGCATTTCTCTGCCTCTATTCTTGGCCATGGTTCTGCTGAGTAAGAACCATGGTTTCTGGTGGTTGCCCAAGACGTGGCAGGTGGGCTGGGCTCAGGGACGCTGTATAACCAGAGAGCAGATGGGGCTGTTTGGATCTGTGTGCAGCGGCTTTCACAGACAGGCAGGTTGCTCGGTGTGTGGGGTAACCAAAGGGGAATACTGCAGCCCCATCTGAAAGTGTTCCAAGTCCCAGGCCACCACTAACTTTTCCAAAGGCGAGCTCCAATTCAGTGGCCGACAACCTCAAGCTGACCTGTAGGACTTGTCACCGTTCATTATCAATGCCTCAGGGGCCCATCGTAGCTGCTGAATCACCCTCAGATACACCGGGCCCTTGAAATGGGTGAGCGGCCCCCATCCCGCTTCTTGATTTCTGGAGAAAGCAGTGTCTAAAACTTCTGGATCAGCACACCAAGGTCTCGGTTCGATCTGAGAAAGTCAGGCCTCCCGATGAGCACTTTTCAGAGTCATTTTCTGTTTGTTGCATTGTGCTTCCATCTTCATGGGTGTTTGGGAACAGTCCTAGGGGAAGGGGTATGATGGGGTGGGGAAAGCAGAGGTGAGGCAGGAAGAACAGAGGCTCAGGTAGATTTTGTGAGCCAATCAGAGAACTAGCAGGACCGTGCAGCTGACCTATGGGAGGTTGAATTCTCAGCCTTCTCAGCGTATAGTTCAGCATTGATGTGACTGCGGACTGTTGAGCGCATGTTGGTGGTAGCAGAGAGGGGAGGGGGTTTCTCCTGTTCCTGAACTTTAACCCCTTTCTCTCCTGTCTCATTTCTTCCCTTCCCACAATTCTGTGTGCATTTTGTTTGTAGTTTTCTAGATCCCAAAATGTCTGCATTGGGCTATTCATGCTGGTTAATCGTGGGGCAGAAGGATATCATTCATTTTTGATTTTTTGTGTATTTTTGATACTATTGCTTGTTGCCTTGTGTTTTTGTTACTTTTTGAAATTCACAGTGATTGTGTTTTCTTTCCTTCACTGCTCCCATCTTCCAAGCACTCTGGCTCAGAAGTTATTGTTTCTTCTATCCCAGCCTGATAAAAATTTCTATATCCCAAATATGATCCTCTCAGCTAGATAGTACTCAAGCTATTTAGTCAGAGTAGTTCCACCAATATGTGAGTGAGGGGTGTTGGGTGATGTTGATGATGCCGATTATCCAGGGGACGGCTCGGGGCCATGTGAGGGGCAGTGGCCTGGTGTCCCACTATCACTGTTACCTTGTTCAAGTGTTGAGGATGTCACTTCAGATGCACCTGTCCCTGGTCTACTTTTTAATCTAACCTGCAAAACTAACATCAATCAGTCCCTCAGTCTACCACTCTTGCTAACCCTAGGGGCTCTGAAAGTTTTGAAAAGGACATTTTTTTTCTCTTCTGTGTTTGTTTTCTTCTAAGTCTGGTGGTACTGTTGGCAGTGGGGTGAGGGGGACGGATGGTGAGAGGGAGTTCCACCTTTCTTTTCAAAGACAAAAGATTGGTCCCCATCAGCTTGGATGTCTTATGAATTTTTTTTTTCAGCAAAGGATCATGCAGCCATAAAATACAACTTGCAGTTGGTAATTACTAAAATCTAAAACGCAAACACAGACTACTTTGCTTTGCATTCTTTATAGATTGGCACAATTAAAATTGATTGTGTTTTCCTCGATAGTGACTCTGATTGTCACTCCATCGTCCGTGGAGCAGCATGACAAAAACGGCCTCCTCAAGGATACACTTACATTTGTCACACAGAACACACACTTTGCTCTTAGGTCGCATTCTCCGACTGCACGCAAAATTAAATTTCTTCAAATAAAAATTAAATGTTCACTTAAGAAGTGAAATGAGACTAAAATTGCAATCCTAAGTAAGGCCTATATTATTTGGGGGGAAAACAGTGAATAAAACAAAAGACATTAAATCATAACCTTTCCCTGAACCAGCTCGTCTTCTGTTTTTAAATCTGCTTTCCCTATGGGAGGAGAATAATTCATCCGGCCTGACTACGTTAGTTACCACATCACTGGCATGGCTGTCACGCAAGCGCCAAGAAGATATGAAGCTAAATCAACAGACCTTGACTTGTTGGCACTACCAGGTATAAACTAGCCACTGAGAAGGCAGGTTGAAAACATAGGGCAAATACATGAAGGAGACAAGCCACAGCTTGTAGGAAAGAAAATGTTTGCCTGAAACTCCAGCATTACAGGTTTATCTAAGGTGTGGTCTGGGGCTAGCCATGGTAATTACCCAGGATTCCTCAGCGAGAGGCTGAAAAACGAATTGCTCCACAGACTTAACCCTTTCACCCTGCACACAGACAACTTCGCAGAGGGGATCACGCGATGGCCAGGTTTTGATTCAGTTCGAATTGTTTCTATTATAATTGACATTGTTTTGAAGACCAGGATGCTAATTAACTGTAGCCTTCACTGTTTTTTGTATAAGTTAGGTTTATGAATGCATAGGATTTCATTCCATCATAATTGAAGACTTTATACCATGGAGGATTTTGTGGTTTAGAGTTGAAATGATTTTGCAAGAAAAAGGAACTAAATGTTTCCTTCTGGTCTTATCTCTGACCGGAGGTAAATTTCTTGACAATTTACATCTTGTTCCTCAAGCTAAATGTGGGAAACCCCACTTTTCCACTGTGCTAGTCTGGTGAGCATGACACCAAGAAGGAGCTCTTTCTAATCACTGTCACAAACTAACGTCTAAATTTTAGCTTCCGGACTCAGAAAAGCCATAGTTTTTAAAGTTGTTTCATTTTTGTTAAGTAGTGAGAAATTTAAAAAGTAATTGTTCTGGTTTGAATTGGACCCAAGACAAAGAGTTACCTATTCTTCTTTCCTCAAAAATGACCTTATTTGTCAAACTATATGTTTTGCATTTCTGTATCATATTAACATCCCTATTTCCCTTGAATGTATTTTGATGCTTTCTTTTCAAAGAATTTTAGCCCTGTACTACATTTAGGGTTTCAGGTAGAAGATGACTATGCCACACCCATATTCCTTATCAAAGCTATCATTTCACTTTACTTCCTTATGTGCAACACCTAGAGCTAGTGGGTGGGCCATTAAGTTCTATAGCTGGAAAAAAACGTAGGCAGAATCCCATCCATTAGCATTTTGGTGGTAGTAGTATAATAATTAATAGCTCTCCTTCTTTGGGTAATGAGTATAAAGCCAGATACTATACTGTGCATATTGTATTCACTGCCTCTTTCTCTTCTTGAAACAGTTCTGTAAAGTAGGCATTATTGTTTCCATTTTACCCATCAGGAAACCTGAGCAAAGAGATTTTTAGTACCTGGCTTCTAGAGACTTGATTTCTAACCCCCAAGTACACAAGGACATTGAGGGAAAGACATTTATCACAGCCCAAAGTGGCATAATTTTGCACATACCATTTCCTTTGCTTGCAACCTCCCCACCTCTTACCCTCGTTCTGCAAGCTCCTATTGCTCCTGCAGATCCAGTGGCCTTTCTTTGTGTGGCTGTCCTTCCTCACGTGTGAGCTCAGCTCTGCCACGGTTTTCTTCACTTATGGCCCCTGTGCTGTTTCCTCTATGCTCCCTATTACGGTCTTTGCTTCATGCTTTTGCTCACGGGAGGCAAGCTTTTCAGAGGTGACTGAATCTAGAGTTGGTGATTGATTCATGATCCAGTGCTGGGATTAAGGGTGAGAGTGCTACACTCACCCTAAGGCAGGTAGCCTGCCTACAACATAAGGAACAGAACAAGCCTTGCCTTTTTCGCCTCCTTTGTTGCTTTTGCTGTCTTCTGCTGCCATGAACTGTTGGCCCTTCGCTATGTCACCCAGCCTTGGAGCCAGCCAGTTATAGACTGAAACCTCTACAAACTGTGAGCAGAATAAACCTGTCCACCTTTAACTTTGGGTGTCAGATATTTTGTCTCAGCAATGAGAGAAAGGTAACTAAGATATTTCCACATCATTAGAGTTCACAGTAAAAAAAAATTGTGTGACTATTCAATTTAGAGTCAACTCCAAAAGAACAAATATAGTGCCTGATATTTGTTTTTTATTGTTAAATTTTGAAGAATAGTTGTAGATTTGCAGGAGATTTATAAAGGCAGTTTAAGCAGTTCCTGTATATTTCCCATCTTGTTTTTGTGTACATTGTCCTATAGTATGTTTGCTACAACTGAGGAATCAACACTGCCTCATTACTATTAACTAAACTCCCCCTTACTTTCTTAGAATTTTCTTGGTTTTATTTGGTTTCCTTTTTCCATTCCATGTTCCCATAGGACACAGTACTTACGGATGTGATGTCACCTCAGGTGCCTCTGTTTTGTGATGACTTCTCAGGCTTTCTGTGATTTTTGAAGACCTTGATAGTTTTGAGGAACGTTGTGCTGGTATTTTGTGGAAAGTCACTTTGGGTTTGTCTGATGTCTTCTCGTAGGTCTGCTGCAGGTGATGTATGTTGAGGAGGAGCCTCTCAAAGGTAAGGTGCCGTTCTCATACACCCCATGCAGGATGCGTGGAATCAGACTGATGCATCACAGACCGCACTGATCTGTCAGAAGCCTCTCCTGCCCCCGCTGACGTGCTTCAGTCTTTCAAGTCAATTACTGAGAAGAGCTCACACTAAGACACTCAAGGTGACTCCGTGGGGGAAATAAGCTCCACCTCTTTAAGGAAGGAGCGTCTACATAAACTATTTGGGATTTTCCTTTTGTATAGGAAATAAATCTTTTCCCTCCCATTCATTTACTTATTCAATTGTTTATATCAGTATGGATCCATTTATATTTATCATACTTTGGGTTGTAATCCAATATTGTACTGTATATTTTGTTGTCGAGATTGTTCCAGCTCTGGCTGGTGAGAGCTCTTTAGATTGGGTCCTAGGCATCATGGATATGTTCCCATCTCTTTGTCTTTTAACACCTTTCTTACTTTTTAATCATTAAAAAATACTGCGAGTTTATCTTATAGATTTCCCGCCTGAGACTTGGAACCATTCCTCCAGGGAGACCTTGGCTCCTTTTATTGAAAAGTGACATCTGATGCCAAGTTATGGATGCTGGGGCAGCTGCAGGGTCACTGTTCCCAGGTCCCTCCAGTTGAAACGACCAGGAAACAGATGCGTCTGCCATAGCCCAGGTAATGTACACATCTGTAATTTTCTCTAACCTTTCCGGTGTGTGCATGGAACACGAGTTCATGTGGATGTTTCTGTGTCTCATTCGGTCCAAATGGTTCACTCTAGCCTTCCGGACCAGCTTATCTGTAATTTCCTACTTATCCCATGAGAAATTTAGTTCCCACCGTGCACCCTCCTTTTACTTATTTGTTCAATCTCAGTATATATGTACAGAAATTTCATAACTGTGAACCTATACACCTGTGAGGAAATTTGCCAGCAAGAGTAAACACAGCATAACTGTTTATCTTTAGTCTTAACAGTTTCCAGTCAAGGTATCACTGGTGGGTTTTTTATTGTTGTTTAGTTTGTTTTGTTTTGTTTTTGCTTTTGTTTTTTCTGGGAGAGTGGTGGCATTCATACAGGGTCTCACTATGCAGTCCAGGCTGGCCCTCAGCTCACTATGCAGTCCAGGCTGGCCTCAAATTGGATGATCCTCCTGCTTCAGCCTCCCGAGTGCTAGGATTACATGCATGCACCACCATGTCCGGCTAAAACATCACTTTTTGAAGAAATTGAAGTTAGCATCTCGCCCTCTTGTCTTGCTTACTTTTATTCTCTGCAGAACACAGAACACTGCTTGGCATACAGAAAGCTTTTAGTAAGTATTTGAATGAATGGGTGAATGACATGCAAATTCAAGAAGGCCCTACATGTTTTCACCTGTGAGCTGGGTACCTAGACATGAAAACTGAGGTTCCAAGGAATTAAACCCCGTGTTTCAAACTGTGCAGCTCATCAGTGGCAGAGCTGGCTTCTGCTCTTGGCCCTATTTCTCCCTAGAGCATGGGCTGAAAGTACCTGGAACTCATGGAAGTAGGGATGGGATGAAACTGACAGGACAATCAGGGACCTGAAATACTCTGGCCTGTCCGACACCTTGCCACCACCCGCCACATTCCCCTGGGAGAACCCCTGTTTCTAGATACCTTGAGGATGACTTCAGAAAGAAGAGCAGCTGGGCAAGGTGGCGCATGCTTGTAATCCCAGCACTCAGGAGGCTGAGGCAGGAGGATCACTGCAAGTTTGAGACCAGCCTGGGCTACACAGTGAGCTCAAGGGCAGCCTGAACTGCATTGTAAGACCCTGCCTCAAAAAAAAAAAAAAAAAAAAAAAAAAGAAGAAGAAAGAAAAAAGAAAGAATAGCGCTGTCTTCAGTAAAATTCATGCCCCATCAGTAGCAAGTACACCTGTGATAAAGAAAAAGAAAAGTGGGAAAAGTCCCATGGCTCTTGTCCATTACTCTTGGGGAAACTCTAGCGCTGGTCGCTGAGGCACATGCAATCGGCCAGCTGCTCTGCTAGGCTGACGGGGCGGTACAAACTGGGCTGTGTGATCACTGTAACAGCCGTCGAGAGGGAAACCGAGGCAGCGGGGCGGGGGGGAGAGCAGGAGTCTCACAGGGTTTATTCTGAGGACTGTTACAGAGCTGCTGTCCGTGCAGGCAGGCGGATTAATTTGACTGACCGTGGATATTCGCATCCAGGGAATGACAGGCCACCTTTCGTTTATAAGTCAAATTTACATTTGGTGTTATAAAGAGAATTCATGACTAAGTGCGACTTCCATTCTGTAAATGCTCAGATGGCATTTGAGTCAGACCCGGTGGAATATGTCATCAATAAAAGCCCAAAGTGCAAATTAAACTTGTGTCTCCTGGGCTCCTAATGCAGCCCTCGACCTCTCACCACACTGTCTTCACTGTCTTACCATTCTGTTACGTGAAACTCTTTGACATAAACTTCAACAGAAAAGATTCCCCAGGACACATAAACTCAGCCCCGTAGCCACCGTGCTTTTGACAAAGATTTGGCAGCCGACTTTGCCCTGGGGGAGCCGCCTGGTCTCTTGAGTAGCCGCTGGCCAGGCTTCCCGTCTCCAGGTGAGGCGCATGGCTATGACTGATCTTGTAGAGGGGATGGTTATCAGGGCACAGAGAACTGGAGCCGCACCGAGCACTTACTCCGTGTCGTTTTTGGGTCTATATTTCTGTACGTGCACGGCTGAGTTTGTGGCAGGATGCAGGAAGTAGGTAGGCGGTGAAGAAGGGGAAGGGTGGGAGAGAAAAGTAAGAACTGGCATTCCTCGCCCAGAGCTGAAGCCTTTACTTGCACTTCTTGTGAGATGCCGTGCTGCCAAACCTAGTGGCTTAAAACAGCAAACATTTGTTATCTGAGTTTCTTTAAGTCACACATTCAAGAGCTGCTCAGCTGAGATGCACCAGTTCAGGTTCTCTGGTGAGGTTGTAACCAAGACGTGGACCGAGGCCACAGTTATCTGAAAGCAGGACCAGGTTCATTTCCCCGGCTTACGTGTTGGTATGGGTGTCGGCGGGCGGCCTCAGCCCCTCCCACGCTGACCCCTCCAGAGGGTTGCTTTAGTGTCTTCACAGCATGGCAATTGGCTTTCCAGTGTCCAAGACAGTGAGGCAAAAGTCTCCACGTCACTCGTGATGTAGCCTTGGAATTGCACCAATCAAGGTTGCATGGTTACATCTGTCAGTGCCATCGCGTGCGGAGGAGACCACACGAAGGTCTGAGTGCTCGGACCTGATCTCCCAGCTGGGATTCAGTGCCATAAACGTCAGGGAATGTTTGCCCAGTCTCTGCATGCTATTGTGAGACTTACATGATATAGTAAATGTAAATGTAAATCTAGAGCTGAAAAAGCACGAGTGTAATGTATCATAATGAATATTAGTTTTAATTTATTATGGAAAAGTATTTTCTAAGCACCTGCCATATACTAGGTCCTGTTAAACAGTGATGAACAAGACAGATGTGGCCCTGCTTCTAAGGATGTTACCTACTAGTAGAAAAGAGAGACTAGAAACAAGTATGAAATTATAATTATGAAGTCATGTTCGTTTATAGGTAAGAAAACCCATTGTTATCTGAAGCAAAGACCCCAGGGACTGAAGAAGAGGGGCCACAAAAGGCCACAGTCAGGATTCAACTTCTCAGCTGAGAAGTAAAGAATAAGACGGAGATGGCCACGTGCTGAGCACTCAGACGTCACTGGGACCCTCATCGCTGCTAGACGGATACTCAGAGCTCCTAGGCTGAGCCCCACAAGACACCAAACCATGTGCTATAAAAGGCCAACGGAGCACGGTTTTCCTGTACCACAAGGTGTTAGTCATTACCGCAACCAATAGAATTCATATGCAAATTATATGTGGTATATATCACGTATTTGTAGTGTTCTACAACCAGGCTATGTTCCCACTAGAATTATAAAGTGGACCCTTAATCCTTCCCTTTCATGGGAAACTACCTATTAACCTATCACCTGGTGGCACCTGAGAGAAGTAACTGTGTAGGTAACATCTCAGAATCAGGAACCAGCAGTCCCCTGTGTCACCCTCCTCCAGCACCGTGCCTCAGTACTTGGGTTTGCCAAAGACACTGATAAAGCCCTGGGAGAATTTCATGGCCATCTGAGGGTTAGGTGAGGGAAAATGGAAGATGGGAAATGGAAATGCAGCCCCATCACCAGATTCCTTGCCTATTTATTCAAAAGCAAGCCTCTTACACAAATTTTTATATAGTTTCGTATTTTAAAAAGAAATCCCTCAAAGCTGAAGCAGTCATTAGACAATGGGGTAAGATCATAATAGTAATATTGAAGTCTGGGTTACTTTTTAGTTAACTTTAAAACCATGCTCTTGGCTTAATTATTTCATTATTTTGGAGTCAGAGCAATAGAGATAATTTTTCCAATTCTCAGCTTCACTAAGTAAACACTGAGCTGAGTAAAGAAAGAGGCTAGTCTTGGTTTTGGAGAGGATGAAAGATAAAGAGTGTCCATCAAGTTCCGACTGACTCCCTTCATCTAAAGTCCAGCAGAATTGTTTCTCATGTGAAACAGTTTTACAAATAGACACTGACAACAGAAGACATTTCCAAGTCTTCCGTGAATATGCATTTCTTCTCTTTCACTTCACTTGCTTCAGGCCAACCCTAATAGTAATGTAACACAGCATTCTTAGCAGTTAACAAAAAGCAGGATCAGAGAACACAGAGGCTTTGCCAAGAGACCTAAAAGCCTGTGAACTCCCCCAGAAACTTTGTTTTAGATAAGTTTTTTATGCTAATCTCAGTCGCAATAGAGGACTCAAATCAAAGCACACAGCATGGAAAAATCACAGTAACACCCGGTAGGACCAGGTGTGTCTTAGCCAAGCAACATGCCCGACAGATTTTTCAGGATCTCAGGATGAAACATCGTTAAGATTATTAGCTGTGTGACTTGGGGCTGTGTAACACCTTGGGTCTAGCACGCTGCTGTCGATATTTGCAAACAGAAACCCTGGTTACAGCCACATAGAGCCCACACTCAGCCCCTTAGAAGGCTGGCAGGCTGGCACTGTGGTTGTGGGCAGGGGCATTGGTGTCAGACAGACTGAACTGCTGCTTTGCTGCTATCACTGGAGAACTAAATCATAGCTCTCCAACACCCCCTTTCCAGTGAGTATTACTTTCTAGTGAGTATTTCCTAGACCTGTTGAGGATTCAGTAATACTATCTTGACCAAACCTCTTTCATAGTAAATGCTTAGTATATGTTGTCTATTTTTATTATGATATCTTGTACTCACTTTCCCACATTTCGAAGGGTCAGCGATAGTCTACAGGCAGTAATATCCGGTATCTGTTAACATTTAAAGCTCCGCTACTCTTTTTCTATATCGGTTGCGTTGTTCTCACAATCTGTACTCTGTAGACCATAGTTCTAGAACTACACTGCTTTTGTGTATTTGGACCACAGCAATACTACTGGTAGTGAGTGAATAGAGACCAGGGCTGTGGTTGAGTTTTAAGAGTACTAATTAAGTGGAATGTCTTAGCAACAACGAAGGCTCCATTTTGGGGAATCATTTTAGCCACGTGGCAATCCTCCTATGGACCATTGTGCTAGTCTAGGCATCTCAGATATTAGCTAAAGAAATGATATTATTCAAAATTTAGCTAAGAAGACTTGAGAATCATTTAGTTGATTGAAAAAGGTTGTGGGCACTTTAAGTTCAGTGTAAATTATCAGTGTGGTTTAGACATATGAAAGACCTCTTCCACTCCCAGTACTTGATGTGAAAAGCGTCCAGCCTAGCACAATAGGTCACACTTAAATGATTCCCCCCTTAAGAATTAAACCGTCTTTGCACCATGCATTGGTGGCAGAAGATAATAAGATGCAGCTCCCCTCACTGGATCTTTCTTAAAGGAACTGACCAGGTAAAAGAATGGAGTTACCGTGCATGAAAAAAGAAAAATACAAAAATAATTTGACCTGCTAAAAGAATCAATTTTTCTGTGTACTGGAGCAAGACGCTAACAAGCGTGACGGCGAGCTCCTCTGCTATTGAGATGCTCTGTAAAGACTGTGCTTCTGCACGGAAGGTTTCCCCGGACCAGACTCAGCTGCGGCCGGTTGAGCCGCTGAGCTGAATCCGTAAAGGGTGGGAGACAGGATCGTCCGGAACTAGTAGGGGCTGGGATTAGTTACAAGATTTACTGGGGGGGGTATTAGTAGAGTGAGGGGTATCCCTCCCTAGAGAAAGGGAATATTGCTTCTCTCTGAGATTGTCCACCATGCCTGCATTCTTACTTACCTCCCTAGGGCTCAACTCACCTCATTTTTAAAAAGAGGACATTTTAGTGATCATAAATATAAAAAGGGAAGAAAGAAACAGGGTTGAAGCATTTAATTGCTTCTGAATAAGGTGTGATTTCACCTGGAGAAGGCAGTGGTGATGCGGTAGAGCTGGGAAGTGGCTCCATCTCTGCAGTGGAGATTGCATGAAGCCGCCTGACAAGCACCATGTTCCCCGATGCACGGATAGGCCCATGAAGTTCTGCATAAATTTGAAATTATTTCATTGCATCAAACTAATTATCTAAGATTGCACTGCTTATGTGTGGGCCACTGCTCTTTACACCTGTTTTTCTGTTTAATGCCCACAACAAGCCCATAAGGCAAGGGTAGATATTCCCAGCTAACAGACTGGCAAGCTAAGGCTCAGACAAGCAGCAGGCCACATTCACACGATGCTAAGTGATGAAGTTAGCTGCTCATAGGATGCTCCTAACCAGTGCATGATCATCTTGGCTTTCTAACCTTGTCTTCCCTGTCCGGTGATGAGGTGTAGATTCCCGTGGACTGGAAACTGTGCCTGCTATTCTTTCCCAGGGAGCAGACTATACTGTCACGCTTTGATACTCTTTAAGTTAATGTGTGCATCTATTTGCTGTTTATTCTGGAATACTGTTCAAGAAAATAAACCTAGGTTGTAAGATGAAAGAAAGCATAAACACAGGAACAAACATTTTACTTGTTTGCTTGTTTTTGAGATAGTTTACTATGTAGTTCAGGCTGGCCTCACTCAAGGCAATCCTCCTGCCTCAGTTTCCTGAACATTGACATTACAGGCATGTGCCACCATGGGTAAAATATTTTAAACAAAACTCTCTGATGACATCTGATGCCCGGTCACCGTAATTACTAATGATATTGCAGCCCCTGGGAACCAGTGCTCAGGCCAGGTGGAGGGGACTGGGGATCCATCACATATCCACACGACGTGCTTGCTTTTGGTAGAGTAAGTGTGTACGGGCTAGTTACATTTCAAGGTGGAAACTGGAGAGACTGCTGTTTAGCCAGTCCTGTCTGCTCGCTAAGATCAGTTCATCAGTCCCCCCCCAATTTTTTCTTTCTTTTCCTTTTCTTTCTTTCTTTCTTTCTTTCTTTCTTTCCTTCCTTCCTTCCTTCTTTCTTTCCAGTATTGGGGTTGAACTCAGGACTCCATACAAGTGTTCTACCACTGAGCTACATCCTCAACCCTTTTTATTTTTTGAGCCAGGTTCTCAGTAAGTGACCCAGACTGGCCTTGAATTTGCCATCCTCCTGCCTCAGCCTCCTGTTTGGCTGGATTGCAGACATGAGCCACCATGCATGACTACCCTAAGCTTTTTGGTCAGTGTTAAGACAGGCTTGAACGGCAGTATAACTAAAACCAGAAAATGTAAAAATGCTAACAAAATAAACCGAGAGAAACTAAAACCAGAAAATGTAAAAATGCTAACAAAAGAAAACCGAGAGAAACTGCCAGGGCCACAAAATGACTGAGGCTACTGGAAAAGCAGCAGAGCTCAGCCTCCTGTGTCCAGCCTCTCTGCACTGCTGTCCCTGCCCATCAGCTCTGGGAAAAACACTCCTGCATCTCCCATTCCTGAATGAAACGTTCAGATAGGGAACTACCATTCTCCTCAATAGTTAGTAAGGCTCTCTGAAAAAACATGTCTTCCTACCAAGGATATTTTGAGTCCAATCGATTCAAAGTAACCCAAACTCACCTTGCAAATGAAAAACAACAACAAAAGGGTATACACTTTACATTTACTTAAACTCTTTCACATAAAGGCTGAGTGCCAGAAAGGACCAAAGTGAATACTACCAATGCTCACTGCTTTCAACTAACATTTGTTTGGCAAAGCGCAGACTATTACGACAAAAGTCTTTGCAGTGATGATGACTCTTTACCCAGCGTTTAAAAAAAAAAGGGAGGGCTGAGAAGAGAAAAAGGAGTGAGAAAGGAAGAGAGGCAGGAAACTATGGAAAAGAAAATGAAAAAGAAAAAATGGACAAAGCAATGGTTGGTATGAGTCAAGTGCCTCTGGCCATATTTATACAAAGTATGCACACAGTTAAACCTGGGTTGGCCGGTAAAGATGTATCAAAATCCTCAAATGTCTTTGGCATCTGTGAGCCTCACACCAGAATCTTGGCGGGAGGAGGAAATGAACCCCAATTGTTGTCAACTGCATTAAGTCCAATGATAGAGACCTGCTCAAATCTGCGAACGTAGACTGGATCTGCTTAAAAGCAAATAGTTTTTGTTAGGGGGTTGATTTTTCTTATGTCAAAAACATGAAATTACACCATAAAAGGAAGTGGTAAAGTCTGTATCACTCAAAGCCTTGGATATATATCCACAAGTTCCCACATGCTCAACAATTACTGAAAGTGTGATTCTCATTTTACCTGCTAATCCAGTACTTGGAAGTATTCGGCAGGGAGCTTAGCCCTCGCCTTCGTTTTGATTTCTGAGGAATTTCAGAGACACCTTCCACTGCAAAATAAACTCGGACATTTATAATTCAGACCTCATCTTATGACCTGCATTATTTCATACGGTTCATCTGCTGTGAGAATAAAGCAACACTTTCCGATTAATATACATCATCTGATTTATAGTTTTTCTGAGGGGCATTTAAGAAATATCTAATGAATTTGTTTATTTCATCTGTACATTTTTGAAAAGGCTCTGTGATGAAGCAGGCTTTTCAAGATGAAATAATGGGAAAAGTTCTGCGAATTGGGGGGAAAAAGCAACTTCAGCCTGAATTTTTCTGGACAGTTTGTTTAAATTTCTCATTCTCCCACTCTCATTTCACATGATTTTACATTTGGACATTAACTAAAAATGGGAAGGAGCATCACAGAAATGTTTACTTTAGTACAAATGATTTTGAAGCAGACGTGGATCCTTAAGTCTTCATGGTACCCTTTAAAAAGTTTTAAGTATAATAAAAATGTTTAACTATTTCAATATATAAAACATGATATTAATTACAAGACATTAAGCCCACTTTTATTAAGCCACTTTTAGTACTATATATTTTGTTTATATACAAAAACATATTTAATGTTACAGTGGTGCCTCAATTCACGAACTTCAATCTTTCCACAATTCTGGTTGCAAATCAAATTGGACGGGAACCAAATCAAATTTCCCCATAAGGTCAACCTTCGGCCTAACCATTGAACAGACGTCTATGTATGTGCATTATATATAGTGCATGCTGCCTAAATCGGCCGCAGGCGCCCCAGACCAAGCTTCCCAAACGCAGGAACGCAGAGCACGGGTGGCTCGGCTGAAGCATGCACTCAACTTAGCGATTATCTAGCATTATCTCAGCGGATAATGATTTTAATACTTCATAACACCCTTTATGGCATTCGTGGTTTCATATTAATAGAATATTAGCCTTTATTATTCAGGGAATCTAATACATCAGGGTAAAAGGAAAAAACGACTTTAAATGTTTTGTTACCCAACAAGGTTTTTGTATACCATGAAGGTCTTTCCGTATTGAAACAATTATTTGAGCATTCCGCAATTCTGTCTTTCTATTCTTAGGGTCTGTTTATTCTGTTCTTCCACAGATTGACTCTACTAAAAAACATACTTTGGCTATTGTGACCCAGGAAAAAATGTTGGGTTATCTTATTTTAACTTCTCACTTAGTCTCTTTATGATGCAAATGACGTGATCTTAATACTTATCTTTCATTCTGTGCAGAGTAATTATAAAATGTACTGTATGTCAAACAGTAAAATTCCAGGAACATCACTGTATTTGGGACCCAGGGATTTTCAAGATTATGAATGAACAGACAGCCCTTTAATGTAATATCACTCGCTTTGTTCCCATGATGAAGCATGCAAATTGATGGGGCGAGTACCATGTCAAGATGTATTAGAGGTCTGGCAATGTGTGTGAGGACTTTTAACATAAAGACCAGGAAAACTTGCCTGAGGAGAAGTCTTTATTTAAAGCTAAGGGTTTCTTAAGGGTTTTAGAATTTTGAATTTAATCCCCAAATCAAGAAAATACAAAATTTGTATAAAATCTTGGAGGATAAACATACATAGCTCAATAGAATAAAATTAATAATTTGGTTATGACTTTTAGCAAACAATTACAATTAAAATGATTGTTGATTCAACAACTAACTACTGAGTCTTGTTACATGTCTGGCACTAGGCTAGAAGTTAAGGGTAGGGATACAATTAGGAATAAAACAGTTTCTACCCCCAAGAAGCTGTTTATTCGTATAGTGTCTTATCAGATCTCACACATGTGTACCTCATTTTTCAGTATAAAGAGAACAACATATTGTAAGTCTTCCTCATTGAAAGATGATAAGATAAACCATCATCTTACAATGACCACAAAATAAAGTATTGCTAGGGCAGAAAGTGGTACCATTAATAATGCTTTCAAATTAGTAAGGCTTGTGAGGATATAGGAGATCTATTCTTTCTCATAAAATTTGGACATGAAGAACTGGTGTTTCTGGCAAAATATTTAGATATTCATTTTTATGGTTTAATAAAATGAATTTTAGTTATTTTTTAAAATCTCCCTCAATTTCTTATTTAACCCATTTCTTCCAACAACAATGGAAAAATACAGTCTCAGAGAAATTTGATTCTGGTTCAAGTGACTCAGATGGAGCCTAAAGGAACTTAAAAAAAGGATTTATTTTTTCAGTGAATTTTGGCAACTGAACCCAAAGCTTTGAAAATGCAGAGTGAGCAATACTTCAAGACTGTAAGAGTTGGAAAGAATAATACCAACTCAGAAATTATGCTTGTCAATTAGTCACCTTTGGAGAAGCACTAATTTTTAAGAGAATTTAATGTGTATAAGTGAGAAAACCATTGTTGAGACTTTTTTTGGAAAGTAATGACTTATAACTTAAAGTTAGGTTCTATGGAAGTGAGTAGTGGTCTCAGAACCACCTGAACAGAAGAACTCATATCATGAAAGCTTTGAAAAGGAAAGAAGGGCTGGGTGTGGTAGCGCACACCTGTAATCCCAGCACACTGGGAGGCTGAGGCAGGAAGATTGCAAATTAACACCCAGTGGGGGCATCTTAGCGACTTTGTGAGGCTCTGTTTCAAAATAAAAATTTAAAAAGAGGATGTGGCTCAGTGCAAAGGCCCTGGGTTCAATCATGCTAGTACCTGAAAGAATAAAATAAAAGAAGGAAGGAGAGAGAGAGAGAGAGAAGGCATCCAAGTGAGTGAGCAGAGCTCTAAAATATAACTGATTCTTGATAGCATTTGAAACATGCTTTAGAGATTATACTGTAGCACACCAAAGTACAAGGTAAAGTATTGAATATTTTCTGTAGCATTTTTGCTGCTTTTTTTCCCCAGTTAGTCACTGAAGACATTATAAAGGTCATACTGATTCATGAAGAATCAGTATTAGAGCATTTATGTACCCCAAGGTGAGTGCCAGAATGAATACAATTCACTTCTTTTGCAAGTTTAAAGTTACAAATATCAGACGTTGACTTTTGGACCTTTTGCTACTAGACACAAGTGATCTTTGAGACGAACTGATGCTACTCAGTACTTCAAAGGACACTGGACAGTTCCTCAGAATCTTCAAACAGAGCCAGCCTCCCAACACCAACAAAGGTGCACCATGTCCTCTAGTGGGTAGGGGAGCAGGCAACAAGATTTGACAGCTCTGTGTGAACCGTGCAGGTCATAACTCAGCCTCGTTTATACTTGCAACTTAGACTCTATTTAAGAGTATTTACTCTCATATTTTAATGTGACCCTACCAGCAAACAAGAGATGCATGTATTTCAGAAATGATGATATTTGTAGTGATCTCAGAATTTTCACACACACACACACACACACACACACACACACGTGTTCCACATGTGCAAGCCTCTCAAAAGTGCCTCTCTCAACATCAAAGGAGACACCCAGTTTGAAGAGTAATACCCTTTTACTACAGACTTGAAAAACTCCACCCGCGAGGCTGTGGATGTTGTTTGTTGTATGTTGGGAGCTTGGACTTTGGTGTGGCAATATCAGGGTGTGGATGTTTAAGAGGTAGCATCTACTGGGTCAGTGGGAACCTGCCCTCCAAGGCACTGTGGGACCCCAGTAACTTTCTGATTCCTTTTTGGGAATGTGGTTTCTTGCCATCAGCCACAGGAACTTGATACAGCCAGCTCTACATTGTTTGGACTTTGTTATGGCTTGTGTCTAGATGGCCCCCCAAATCCTCATGTAGTCATAGGTGGGGCTTTTTCAGAAGTGGCTGGGTGTAGAGTGTGTGTCGCTAGGATTGATTCATAGTGCAATGGTAGGATCAACAGCACTAGGATTAAGGATGTGAGCGCTACCTGCCCTATGTAGCCTGGTTAAGATATAAGGGATAGAAGAAGCTGTGGTCATCCCTTACTTGCTCTTGCCTGGCTGATTGCCCTGGAATAGTTCTCATCTGTAATGCCCCTCTGCCTTGCCACCCTACCTTGGAGCCAGCTAACTATGAGCTAAAACCTCTACAAATGGCAAGCTTAATAAATCTTTCCTCCTTTAATTTTGGGTTTTGATTATTTTGTCTCAGCAGTGAGAAAAGTAACTAAGACAGACTTTCAGCTTCCAAGATTGTGGTTAGATCTACCTCCTCACTTCATAAAGTTAGCTGGCTGCAGCTATTGTGTTATGGTAACAGAAAAAGAACTAATGCACCATCTTTGCAAATATTCTAACATGTCTTCTTTAAGGTGCTAATACAAAACTTTTCTGCATATCATAGAATCATACACTGTCAAATCAATCCTTTCCCTAAATTATTATACCAAAGCCTTAGAATTAAATATGTGCAAATTCATATAGTTTTGCATTTTTAGAAAACACAACAACATCCTCAGAGTGATTTGGGTGCTACATGCAAGAAGAAATAGTCTCTTGTTTCCTTGCAGTTTCTTTTCAAATAAGTCTTTCATATTAGATGTAATAAACATATATAAGTGAGCGCTGAGATCTAAAAATTAGGTTGCCCTTTGCTATTGGAAATCAGTGATGAGAATGTGGGAATTATGCTGCAAGAAGGTATCATTCCAGTTAGCAACCCAGACTGTCGAATTCTGATCTAGTTGCAACCTGAACTCAATAGCTTGGAAAATAGCGAACCAGTAATTGTGTGAATCCAATCAGGGAACAAAATCACAGATATTTCAGCAAGTAAGAAAATGGAGTTGTAAATATCAGCCTTGTTTACTTCCCATTACCACAGCAGGAAGCAAGAAAAGAACATGGTTTAGTGTAATACAGTCAGGTAGGAATTATCACACACAATGAGGTTGAAAATTCTGGAAAAATATTAGAGGGGGGAAAAAAGCCCAGTGCCTTCAAAAAACATATTTGGGTGTGGCCCCTCTGTCCTATTTGCCCCATTTGAAAATCACATCTGTGTGTTTAATGACAAAATTATTTTGAAGTTTGTAACAGTAGCTAACCTGCCCTTTTTGCCCAAGAATAAATTATCTGAATATCTTTGTAAGCCAATGTTAGTTTTTATAGAAGGGTATATTTTTCACACTATATAATTTGATGATCATTTTTGCAGAAAACGCTAATGGTTGGGTCCTTAATAACAAACAGTGACAGCAGAAGCTCGGAATAGTACATTTATGTCACTCGGCCTGGGTTTTGGAACTGAATCTTGCAACAACCCACTTCCTATGTTTGCAAATGCTGACCTGACGTACTTGCATCCACTGATGTTGGCAGCTGGAGTGGAGGACATCAGACACTTCTTATGAAAGAAAGCTCAACTTCTATCATTCTATAAATAATAACAATAAAAGCTAAAACAGAAAAATAGGAGCCATTAGAAGGTAGTTCCCAAGATTCTTTAAAGTTTTGCAGAATTTTGCACAATTGTCTGGTATTACTGGTAATCATTTAAAATAAAGCAAAAAGGATAACAATAGACTAATAGGCTTATGCTGGATGTGGTGGTGCACACCTATAACACCAGTATAGGAGAGGCTGAGGCAAAGGGATTTTAATGAGTTTGAGGCCAGCCTGCGCTACATAGTGAGTTTGAGGCCAACTGAACTACATGTAGTAAGAGCCTATCTTAAAAACATTTTTTTAAGACAAGGACAATAGGCTTATGTAAAGATACCAGTGGAATATTTCATATAGAGATTCCAAATTCATTTTGTAAAACCACAGCAAAAATACCCTGGAAAAGTACTTCATTTGTACTAGGCTTATAGGCGCCATCCATTCATTGTAGTAGAGATCAGACACTAGAGAAAAGAGCAATCCTGTCCAAGAGCTGGTTTTTCATGGTTTGATTATAGGCCTCATATTTCAAAGGATATAAATTCACTTGCAGAACTGTGTAGACTACAGTAAGTTAAATTTAACATGAGTGAAATGGAGAGAATACACAAAGGTACAGACACATCAGTGACATGAAAGTGGAACAAGGCCGGGAGTCTCAGTCCCTTCAGGCTGCTGTAACAAAGCAGCGTCAACTCCGTGGCTTGTGCACGATGGAAATTTATTCCTCACTGTTCTGGAGGCCGAGAAACTCACGGTCAGTGCACCGGCAGGTCAGGTTCTGGGGAGCCCCCTTTTCAGCTGCCAAACACTGACTCACATTGTGTCTCCAAACAGTGGAAAGACTGAGCTCTCCAGGGCCCATTTTACAAGAGCACCAACCCCACCCATGACTTCCTGATTAGCTTCCTAAACCATCGTGCTCAGGATTGGCTTTCAACACAGAAAGTTTGGGAACCTTCCATCCCAGCCTCCCTCAACCCACACCCCTCCCACAGGCCAGCCTTTCAGTACTTCACTTAGAGCTCTCCTCAGTTGAACACCCGAGTTTTTCACTCGCAAGTTCTGTCTTCCACAAAACTCCACGAGCCATCTCAGCCACCGTTTTCTCCACTTTTCACAACGACTGCCATCTTCGTAGCGTCCATGACACATTTCCCATTTCTGTCTGAGACTTACAGAATCACCTTTAATGCCAGTATTTCTACTATGAATCTCTTCAGGGCAGTTGAGGATCCTTCTGGTAATCACCTCAAAATGCTCCCAAGCTCACTATCATGCAGTTCCAAAGCCACTTCCACATTCTTCCAGAGCACACACACCCTTCTCACTACCAAATTTGGCCCTGGTTGGCCAGGGCTGCCATGACAGGATGCCACTGATCAGGTGGCTGCAACAGAGGAAATGGATTTTCTCACAGTTCTGGGGACTGAAAGCTAGGCAACAGTGTCGCAGGGTTGGCATCCTTTGAGAGCTCCCTCTGTGGCCGTCTTGTGGCCTCTCCACATGGCCCTTTCCCTGTGTGCTCACCACCCTGGTGCCTCCTCGTATGTCCCAGTCTCCTCTTCCTGTGAGAACTCAATTCAGATCAGATCAGGGTCTGTGCTAATGATCTCACTTTAACTTAATTACCTGTTTAAAGGCATAGTTTAAATACAGTCCCATCCTGGGGTGCTTCGGCACACAATTGGAGGGGAACATAGTTCAGCCAATAATATAGAGCTTGGGGCAAAATCTTGGTCTAATTTTCTTGCCACTAAAATGAATAGGAAAGCTGACCAACTGCACAATTCATATGCTGGGAATCAAAACCAGACCGATTTCTGAGTCGAGCATAATGCTTACTGATTTAGGGTTTTCACAGCGCTTTGTCTTGTATCTAACACTCAAAGGGTTGGCTCCCTGGACTGAGGTGGGAGCACACGCGGGTGGGGTCACTAGGGATTTGTTTGCAGCAAACGCTCAAAAAACTCACTGTCATGTCTGGGTGTGTTTGGGGAAGCCTGAAGCCTAAAAAAATGGAATTTTAATTAGATGCAGATGTGTTGATGTTTAATTCCTCTAAGAAGCAATGGGCTAGAGACCTAGGAAGGGAACAGATTTCAGTAAGGAGACAGAGCGACCTCTCGGGAGACCAGACCTCTGTGCTGCCCACCCAGGTGACCCTTTGGGAGTGGGGCCAGTGTGGTGAGGAACAGGGAGACCAGGGACTGGGCTCAGAGGGCTTTGGGAGGAGCCCACACAAGGCGGTTCTGCCTGTGGAGCCTGGGGCCACAGCTGAGACAGTGGTGCAGGAAACCAGAAGGAGGGAAGCCAGGCCAGAAGGAAAAGTCCTGTAGGGAAGTCAGGAGAATCCATCCTTAGCTCTGAGGGAATGGTGTGTGTGCGTGTGTGTGTGTGTGTGTGTGTGTGTGTGAGAAAGGGAAGGGGAGGGAGGGGTGAGCAGGAAGGGAGGGAGGGGAAGGGGGCAAATTAGAGAGAGGGAGAGACTGAGGACTGGGAGTATGGCTCAGTGGTAGAGCACCATATCTAGCATACATGAGGTCTTGGGTTCAATTCCCAGCACTGAGAAAACAAGGGCGCCCAGGGTGATAGGTGATAGACTGATCTGATGAACACTCCGGTTTGGAATTCCTAAATAACACCACAGGAATAGTAGTGGTGGTACATTGGGTTTAGCAATGTCAAGCATGCACAATGCATGTTAATTAATTTGAGGGTCAGCAAAGTTTTTCTTTTTTATGGCCTTCACCTTTTGCTGCAGCTTCACCCTTGATGTCTGTATGTACAAATGTATGTATGTGTGTATATATATATGACTGTCTGTCTGTCTGTCTGTCTGTATTTGAGACAGGGTCTTTCACAATTGCCCAAGCTGGGCTCAAACTTGTGATCCTCCTACCCCAGCCTCCCAGAGTGCTAGGATTACAGCTGTGCACCGTTCTGCCCAGCTCATCACAATTTTCTGCTGCCTGCTAGGCAGAGCTGTGTTCTCTTCAATTCCCATTTGAGGAAACTCCGACTCCGAGGAGCTGCGTCACTTACGGCTGACTTTAAACTCACAGGAAGGACAAGGGTGTGCGCATGCTCACTCAGTGCTGGTTCTTGTGTACCAGCTGTGTGCAGCCCGGTAGCCAGCGGGGGCAGGCACGGGTGTGGCTTTGGAAGGGAGGCAGCTCCCTACGTCCTCCCCTCCAGCGCCTCTATCTTCTACTCACAGATTCTCTTTCTACTCAGAGGCCTCAGAACATTAAGGCGACAGGTGGAAAAAGCTGGAAGGTAGCTGTCTGAGGAGGCCTTTGCTTTATTACAACAAGCACACTGGAAAATCAATGAAACACCTGGGTGTAGTGCTGCATGCCTGTTCTCGCAGCAGTCGGGAGGCTGAGGCAGGAGGATTGTCATGAACTGGCGTCCATAGTGAGACTGTCTCAAAAGGAAAAAAAAAAAAACAGAAACTAATCAAATTACTGATTTTTCTTGAGGAAACACAAAAGTAAGTGAGGAAGAGTAGATTCAACTAACAATAAAGCAGAAACAAATAACATCAGGGATCCTTTAATTTGATGCTCTGTTTCCAAACGAAGGCCTTTTGTCAGAGCCCGAGGTCCAACCTTCGTGGTCGAAGTCCAGTGTCAGGCACGGAGGGCAGTACTAAAAATGCAGTCTTACAAAACACATTATTACCAGAATTTATTTATTAAAGCACATCAGGATAATTAGCTTTGCTTTTGGGGACGAAGAAAAGAGGGCAGATTTTAACTAATACTTAATGTGCTCAAGACTGAGATAAAATATTTCCATTTAAATGATATGCAGAGATAAGGAGTTAAGGAATATCACCGATGAGATATTCCTCTCTCGGGGCTTTTCTGTGTCCATACGGGAAAGATTTAGTAAACCAGGAATGAAATAAAATACGTGCATGAAGAATACAGTATCGTTCAGCTGCCCATCTTGTTCACAAGAGTGAAAATAATGACAGTAATTATAAACAGACTTCTAACGGTGCTTAAGAGAAACACTGGTAACTTGTACGCTTATCTCTAGCACGGTCTTGTGTGCCTTTATGTTCTGCTACAAAATGACAGTCAGTAAAGATATTAGAAAGCCGGAGACTGCCCAACCTGTCCCTCTCCAGGCTCTGCTGCCTAGTTTATCACTGAAGTTCCCAAAGGAAACAGATGATTAGCAAACAGGGTGATTAAGGGGAAGGGCGAATTTAGAGAGGTGTAGCCAGGGGCAGGGACACCGGAGACAGGGTGAGGAATCCTGGCAGCTCCCAGTCTGGGCAGTTTAGCAACTTACCGAGATGGTCTCCAAATTAAAAAAGGATGGGGATATAACTCTGTGTGAAGACCTTGGCCTCAATCCCAGTACCACAAATAAACTAATTAATTAATTAAGTAGAAGGGAAATATTCATGTTAAATGTGAAATAGTCAAATAACAGGCTACACTTAAGTGTTGTAAGGATCTTCACTCTCAGAGAGCTAAAAATTAAATTTGGCCCCAAACATTAGTGTTGTAATTTCCAGCACTTCACAAGTACTATAATTTTAATTTTGTTCATTTTCTTCACATTTGAGTCTTAACTCCAACTGAGACCAAAGATTCCTTCGTGGACATGATTAATGATTTCTGTCTTTTTGCACTTATAGGATGGAGACATCTCCCTAGTATGAGCTTTTCTACTGACGTGAAATTGTAAGTGCAAAATATAATAAAAATATGCAGTAATTGGGTAAACCTAGCTATCCAAAGCTATCAGTGCTTGTGGAAATGCAGTGCTTCAATAGCAGGTAATGTAACCACCCGGAAGTAGTCACATTCACTTCCTGAGGTCAAGAGTCCAGGTGAAGCTGAAGGCTAATATACATCCATGGAAATCAACAGTTGTAAAATAAATGTGACAAAACTTGTGGATAATTATTATTTATTTCTCAAGTTTACATGGACTACAAATACAAAGTCACAGCTGGCAACCAGACCTCAAGGACTGAAAGAGAAGCACTACAAAAATCAAATATGCAGTAGGTAAACATCCTATCAGTTTTGGATCATTGTGAAGCAACGAATTCCTTTATAGACTTGAGCTATCTTCCATGGCAGCTACAATAATCAGTTTATAAAAATAAACCTGTAACATCAAAGCAATATTATTATCATTATTTGCTTAGTATGACATAGTATGTTGAAGAAATTTGGGTTGAGTATCCACCATTTTAAAATGCAGAGAAGTGCAAGGTAGATTTTAGTAAGATTATCTGTCAAAAAACTAATCAACCAGATTGGTTGCTTAAAAAGCTAAAGTTCACCTATTTAAAAAAATCCACATAGGCAGGAGATGGGTAAGATAAGGAGTAATTTCTAGAAATTCAGTCAGATCACCTGCAGAAATGCATAGATGCTTCTCTCTTTCAGCCGGCTCTCCACCCTCAGATGTCTGGAGGAAGTCTAGTGGGAAAGCATCAATCCAGGGTCACTCCTGTGAGAGGGAGAGCTGGGTGCTGCAATGGCCCTGGTGGACCATTTACCCCGCAGAAACAGCAAGTGCTACATACGCATCAGGCTTCCCTCTTCCCTGAGAACCAGTTCAGTGGGTTTTTTAAAAAATAGTAATAATTTAACATTTCCTTTCTCTCATTATTTGTATATAATTGTGATACCTGATAAATATATTATTCATTGTGGGAAATCAGTACATATACATATTGCATCTTGATCCTCATTACTTCTCCTTCTCCTCCCCTCTCACCCATTTCTCCCCCTCCCAGATTCCCTTTCCCGCTTCACAAAGTCTATCTCCCTGTTATCATCCATCATCTGTCTTTGATTTGCTCTTTACTTTATTTATATTTTAAGTTTCTCGTATAAGAGAAACCATGCATATTTAACTTTTGGTGTCTAATTTCTTTCACTTAGCATTATGTTCTCAACAATTTCCCAGCAATGACTCAAATATATCCTTCTTTACAGCTAAGTACTCCTTCACTGTGTGTAAACACCACATTTTCTATAGCCACTAATCTGTTGATGGACACTAAGGCTGCTTCCAGGACTTGCTCTTAGAGGTTGTACTTTGTGGATGTTTAACCCTTTCAAGAAGATACTCAGAAGAGGCAGAGCTGGATCAAATAGTACCTCTATTTTTATAGTTGAAAAATTTCCCACACATCTCAACCTGAGCTGTTTTTCTCATTTTAGCTCATTGATGACTTTTTTAAAAGAAATTTTTTGATTATGGAAAATTTGTTTGTATCTGTAAATTTTCTGTATATATGTAATATATATACATTATATATATATCTACACACACACAAAAGTAGGCAGAGCAATATAGCAAACTCTCAGGCACCTTTCATCCAGCTTTAATAATTATTAATTTATAAATAATATTATTTCATTTTAACTTCACTGACTTCTCCTTCTCCAAGATCATTTCAAAATATAACCTGTTATCATTTCATCTGTAAATATCTCTAAAAGGTGAAGACTTTAAAAGCCCAATGACAAGTCACTACCACTCTAAAAACATGACAACAGTTTTTAATATGACTGAAGCACCATTCAGCATTCAAATTCCCAAAGGTCCCCAAAATAGCATAATTTTAACAAGTAGCTTCATATTTTATCAAAAATTTTAAAATACATTATAACTAGTTGAATGGTTGATATCTCTTTTTATAGATTCCTTGTTTCCACCCTCCCTTGGTCATCCAGCCTTCCTTTGTCAAAGAAACAAGTTTGAATGCACCGTAGTTTTATCACACTGACTGTGTCCCTGTCTTCGTTTTCTGTGTTTGCTGTAAACCCTACTTGGGAGGCTGAGGCAAGAGAATCCCAAGTTCAAGGCCAGCCTGGGCAACTTAGTGAGACCCTGCTCCAAAATAAAAAGAAAAGAGACCGAGGGTATAACCCAGTGATAAAGTGCCCTTACATTCAATCACCAATACTACAAAAAGCAAAAAACAAAACAAACAAAAAAGCTGCTGTGCCTTCAGTAAATAGCTCAGAGTTAAACTGCTTATCTTAAACTTCCGGGAACCATTTGGTTAGTGAGGAGGGTCCAGGTGTCTCTGGAGAATGCAGAGGAAATGTCCTGAATAGATTTGACCCATTTGTGATTATTATTACCTCCGGTAGCAAATTCTAATGCTAATGATACACTAATACTCCAACTTAGATATCTTAAAAAATTATTGGGAGGAATATGTAAAGAAAATTCACTATTGGCAGAAAACCTGAGGCGTTTTTGTTGGGATGGCATTGCTGTTTTTACTTGGACTTCCTGAACAACTTATCTTCTCTTCCAAGAGGCCACTGTCCCTGCTCCTGTTCCCTCTGTGCCGACCCTGTGCCCACACTGACCATCTTGGCCACGTGAGTCCTCCATTCTGAAGGCTGATTCTCTTCACACCGTGGCCGGAAATCACGTGCTTGGATTTGAAATTCATGGATAAGCTAAATACTAACTTCACTTTCAAAGCTTGATAATATCCTTCTTATCTCATATTAGAAAAGTTTATAATTGATGATATGGGTGATTTAATCAATATCATAAATACCCAGCAAATAGTAAAAGTTCATTTTTGCTCTTGGTAATATCACCATGTGTTTTATTGGTGCTTCTGTATGTTTACATATGCTTCTTTAAAAATATGTATTTTGTCCTTAGTATCACGAATTTACTTATTTTTCAGAATTGAACTGCTGTCAGATCTTTTTTAAGTTTCCTGAGACCAGGCATCTTGTAGACAACCCTTTTAAAGAGCAACAGAGCTTAGATGAAGTCTTACGTGCTAAAAGGAAAGATATTTGAGCTTTCAGTCATTTTGGACACAGAATAATGCTCCAGAAATATTTATTGATTGAAAACAATTTAGAATCTTATCGATCTCTTGATATAAGATTTAGAATGACTGGCTGCAGAAGTGTCTTAATAGACATTCAGTTTCCAACCAAACAATTCCCTCTGTCTCTTTCTGTCTCCAACTCCTGCCTATCCTTCCCCTCCCTCCTCTCTCCCCCATTCTGCCAACCTCCATTCTATCTTTCTTCCTTAATAAAGGGTACACATTTAGGAAGCAGAAAAAAAAACGTAGTGACTAAATGTGATTGGAGCCCTTTCACACTTCTATAGCCCACTTGGTATTTTGTTAAATGTTACTACTTTTCACTTACAGAAAGGTTTAGCCAACAGTATGCAATCTGCTTTCCTCTAGGTAAAAACTTGCCCACCCCCTAACCTTTAGGTCATTCCAATCATGTTATTTCTCTCATAATGCTAGAAGTAATGGAGTAGGCAGGAAGTGAAAGTAGAAGTTATATAGCTCTGCTAGCCTGGCTTTTGTTTGCTTGTCTCTAACTACCTTAAAGTACTTCCTTCTTATCTTTATAACAATAGGACAAAATGGTCCCTTCTAAGTGGTCCCAAAGCCGGCCAGACTTCTGTAACCTATTATTATGACCTTTCTCTCGTCAGTAATTGTTCTGCAATTTGTGCCTAAAGAAGCCTTGTGGCCAACAATGCCCATAACATAAGACATGGTGAGATGGCTTGGGGGAGCACCGGCAATTATCACATACCGGGATCGTCCCGGTCACCCAAATGCAAGAGGCTTAACACACTTTAAAATATTTGAATAGTGGAGTGATGAACACATTGTTAGAATGATCCTTTAATTTCATTTTAATGGAGACCCATTCATGTCCTGATCTTGGCCCTGTGTCTATTATGAAGGTGTCCTTTTGAGGAGAAAGCCAAGTCAGATGTTTTATGTATGTTTGGTAGAGTATGAGAAACAGCCATTCAAAATAAACAAAAGAAGGAGAAGAAGGACAGAAGTGAAGAAAGGAGTGGGAGAAGGTGGAGGAGGGAACACCAGCAAGGAGACACATACTCAGCATTCTGTCGTAAATTTGCCCATATGTGGCAGGTACCAGAGAGCCACAGATACAGTACTTACAAAACAGGCCCTGACAGGAAAACACGCTCTTCTTTATACTCTGCAAGTGCCTCTTTTATAGGGGTCTCTTCTCATGCACCCCTTATTGACATAGCCTTTCCTCATCACCAGAATTTTAATAATCATTGTGCCTGGAGTAGTTTTATGAACCCAATGAGCACTCAAGAAATACTCATTAGTAATTATGATGTATTAGGGACTGTTGCATGTTTCTTGGATCACAACCCATTAACAATAAGTGAAAAAAGAAAAAGAAAGAGAGAGAGAGAGAGAAAGAGAAAACATTTATAGAAAAGCACATTAGTAACAACAGGACAATAAAGAATTGCTTTTGATTACATGATGTTGAACACTTTGGAAAATTTTCATGAAGTAGGGAAAACACTTGGAAAGCATTTGGTGAGTGAGGGTGGAGGTAACCAGGAAGCAGAGGGTGGATTAGCATGGAGATGCCCCAAGGTCTGCTTCTAGGGAAATTTTAAATTATTCTTTGGCTTAGAGCATGTATTCTGTCACCATTCCCCATTCCTCAATGTCCTTTGCAAGATCCTCTTGATTCATTTCATTTACATCTGTTGTAGATGATTATTTACCCACCCACTCATGAAAAAGGCAAAGAAGGCAGAAAATTCTGAGTCTCCTGAGCTCAATCCACCAGGAACTACTAATACAGGCTCTGGGGACTGCATGACCAGGGATGTTCAAAATGATGGAGTCATGGTTTTCCCATTTTTAGTTTATTTTAACTCTGTTCTTTACATTTACCTTCCATATATAGTTTCTCTTGTATGTAAAGCATTAGTTTGTGTTGTATCAAGTAATCAATCAGCAGACAGACAGATTTTAAGCCATAAGAGAAAGACAACATAGTGTAGGGATGGAAAGAGGATAGGTAACAGTGGTGATGCGATTCAGTAAATAATGAGATAAATTTGTTAGACCCAAAATAAAAAATCCTTGCTCTCTTGGAACCCAGCAGTTAATCTGTGCTATACTAATAATTACTTTACAAAAACAGAAGGGAGGCAGCTGGCAAGGACAATCTTTTTTTGCCCTAATTCTGGCTTGCATCCCTTACAGAGACGTCGAAGTGTAGGGAGTACCTAACCTGCACAACCAAAAATCAATTTCCAGTTACTAGATTTGACTATACTGGGTGCATTATATCTATAAGCACAGCCTTTTCATACGTCTTCAGGACTCTTTGGATATGGATCCTCAGAGGTCTTTGGATATGAATATGCTTTATCTAAACATTTTCAACCTACAAATACTCACAGATAAAGCCAAGCCACACTTCAGATGTATAGACTTCGTTAATGGCCCTGTGACATAGGACGTGTAGTCTGAGATTGACACTGTTTGTGCTTAGCTTTGAAATGCTTTGTCAGAGTTATTTACCTCATTATATCCAACTATATACAAGAGTATTGAGATTATGGAAAGTGTACAAAAAGTTTTGAAAATAAATTAAACCTAGTCAAACAATTAAAAATAGGGAAGAAATGGTGATTGTTGCATATGAACATGGAATAAATCTTGATCCAAATGAATCCTTCTAAAAGGCACAGAACAAGTATTATTGGTGCTACATTACTCAGAAAGAATGTAATTAGGTGTGTGGTATGAAGGTGTTTTTAGAGAACCTAAATTGTAGGTTTCAAATCTTTCTAAACTACTAGCAGTTGTTAACTGCATTTCCAGTACATTTATATTTATTTATTGTACTTAAAGTACATATATAACTATCATTACCTAATATCTCAGGGGAATATATAGATATATATAATATATATTATATGCACATATATGCATTAAATGCATATATATGGTGCAAGTTTATCCATTAATACAAGTGAATGTATATCTACACTGCAAATAATGCCTTTTTTTAAAAAAAAATGGACTCCATTTTGAGATTTTTTTATACATATATAAAACAGACTTTGACCACACCCCCTCCCCCAGGATCCTCCCTGACTCTCCTCAGCCACCTCCCCCAATCCCTTTCCTCCTCTTTAATAGTCTCAGAGAGACTCCTCGATCATTATCTTTGGAGGAAGTGAACAATGTCCTGTCAGATATGATAAGATCATTAACTTTTTTCTTTGTAATGTGGTCAACAAAGAGCTTATATTAGATAAAATATCAGCTCTGGCATTTTCTTGATGTTTATATGTGCTTGCACAATTAATATTCTCTATATTCACAGCATCTGTGCAGAAAAATATTTAAAAGTCATGTGTGCGTTTTGAGAGTGCAAACTTCTAGAAAGTTCCGGCAAATGCATTGAACTAGTAAGTCAGGGTGGGCTGAAGAGGAAGAGGGGCCACTGTTGATCCACCCCACTGTGGGCTTCCCCTATTCCCCCAGTACGTGCAGACCAAGTAAGGGTGCAAGTGTTAATTCCCATGTTAAATACTTGTAGATAGTATTCCTTTTGATTCCCAAGATAAAATCCTTATCAATGAAATTTCGAGTCACCTCTTCCTATGCCCCAGTGGATCATCTTCTGTACTCAGAGAGATTTGCACATCTCATTTTGGAAACCCTTGGCCTAGAAGATTAACATTAATGCCAGACATCTATTAGCTTAGTATTAATTCTAAAGAAGGCTAAATTAAAAATTAAAGAATAAAGTGGTGCTAGAAACCTCTCATAAGCCTTTATTCCAAAATTTCAGAGCTTATTTGAATTTGGGTAACATTGAAGTGTTAAGATACTGAAAATAAAGCCACTATGGGACTCCTTGTAACACAAATGGGGAAAAAGTGACTGCCATGACCTGCCTTCATATATTGGTATCTAAAAATTTAAACAGCAAGAATAAAGAAAGAAAAGTAATGACTGGTTTTATTTATTTACTTTTTACATTGTGTTTTTTTTATTTTAAAAAGAATTAAACCAAACCAAACCAAACCAGAGTAAAGCTAATTAGAACAGAACAATGACTGCAATACAGAACTTCAAAACAAGATAATAGGAAATCCCTAGTGGCTGCCATAATGCCTCTTGTTATCTTTAAAATAACTGCCCATTCCATCAGACATAATAAAATCAAACAAAACAAAACAGAATAAAACCAATCAAAAGAAAAGTATAAAAGTGTATCTTAAAGGCCGGGTTTAGCCCAGCAGCACAAGCACCTACCTGGCAAGCGCAAAGTCGTGAGTTCAATCCCCAGTACCAAACAAAAAAAGAGAATATTTTAAAAAGAATAAAACCAAATAAAGCAGAATAAAGCCAATCAAAACAACACAGTGAAAGTGATATAGGATTTCTTTTTTTAAATTTTTATTTTAAAGAGGGTAAAATTAAACACAACAAAACAGAACACAAGAAAGCAATGTAAGAGACATAAATTTCAAAGCAAGACAATCACAGATCTTCACTATCTATCATATTGTCTCTTGTTTTCTTACAAATAGTTGTCCATATCTTCACATACAGAAAATTCACATGAAACAACATAGTATGGAACTGATCTGAACAGGATGGGGAAGACATTTTAAGTCTTCAATGCCAGACAATAGGGAAGCCAACAATGGCTGTCATAGTGTCTCTCATTCTCTTCAAAATAGCTGTCCATACCTTCATGTATGTTGAACTTAAGCAAAACAAAACAGGCTGAAATCACTCTGAATAAAGAATAGTAGTATTTCTGGCTTTCACTGCTTGATACTACAGAATCAGCACTGGGTACCTTAGTGTCTCTTTTTCTTTAAAGTAGTTGTTGATTTCATCATGCATTATATAATCAGTTCTCATAAACTGTTTATAGGTTCTACACATGCATGAGTCTCTACATATATTTGCATCCTTTCTGTATTAGAGGGAAAAATAAAACATAGCAAGACAAAACAAAACAAATTCCTATAAAAACATGAAATGAAAAAGCCATATAAAGCCACAGTACAAGGTGATCTACAATGGTTACTGTGTTGTCACTTGTTATCTTCAATAGAATTGTCCGTATCATCAGGCATAGTATAATTGAATATAGCAGTACATAACAATATTAATAAAAAAAAATTTTAGACAGTATAAAATTTCAAAAGCAGGTACTAATCAAACCAGAGTGGGTATCCTAGTGAATCTGGTCATTGTCAGTATAGTTGCCTATACTCTCAGACTTGATACTATCAATCATAACAGATTTGAATAAAATCTGTCAATACAAAACAGCAATATAACAAAGCAGATTCAATTAAGATCAATCATGATAAAATAGTGTAAGTTATACAGGGCTTCAGATTAAGTTAATAGGAAATTAAAGATGATTACCATACTATATCCTGCTGTTTTGGGGATAGCTGTCTGTGCCCTCACATCTCGTACAAGTAGACAGACTGGAACAGAATATAATCCACCTAAACAGAGCGGTGTGAGTAATGTGGGTTTTAGATCCTGATACGCTATTAACAATATCCTCTGCCTTCTTTTTTTAGATTATTCCTCCCCTTTCACTCCCACAGGGTGCTGCACAGTTTGGGTCCCACCAACCCCCTCCATTTTTAGATTGAGGGGGCAACCTGCTATTTATCTAAGTGGTTCTAAACCTTCTCACTCCTGGACTTGATCTCAAGTTGTATTCTTTTACGTACAAAAGCCTCAAGGTTTTCCTTCATTATAGCTGAGTAGTTCTCTACTGCACATAAGTATCCTGTCTTTCCAACCTATCTGCAGGTGCTGGTCGAGTTGTCTTTATTTCTTTCTGGTTCCCTGTCACATAGAGCATTGTTTCCTCATATTTGATTTTCAGCCCATAAACCCTTTTTCAAGTTAATTATATTTCCTATACAGAGCATCTTGGTGGACCCTATGTCCTGATCTACTCTGCCTGTGTTTCTTTATTCTTTTTTTTAAAAAGTATATCAAGGCCATCTATGTTAGAGATTATAGCCAACCTTCTCTACCTCATTTCTGCTATGCTATTTTTCTGCCAATGGGTGTCTACTTTTCTTCTTCATTCCACTGTCTGCCCCATTCATTGAGGCCTCGCTGCCACTGTTCCTGAAATCTTGGTATTTTTTTTTCTCTCTCTCTAGAATGTCCTTCAGTATTCTCTGTAGGGTTGGACTGGTGGTCACAAATTCCCCCAGTTCCTCTTTGTCATGGAAGCATCTTGTTTCTCCATTAATTTCTAGAGACAGTTTTGCAGGGTACATCAATCTGGGCTGGAGGTTATTTTCTTTCAGGGCTTGGATTACTTTGTTCCAAGCTCTTCTTGATTTGATGGTCTGTGTTGAGAAGTCTGCTGTGATTTTGATGGGTTTTCCTTTATAGGTGAGCTGTTTCTTTTTACTGATGGTTTTTAATATTCTGTTCTTATATTGAATTTCTGGAATCTTGATTATTATGTGTCTGGGTGTAGCTCTGTTTTGGTTGTAGGTGGCTGGAGTTCTGTATGCCTCATACATCTGAATATCACTTCCTTTTTCTATGCTTGGGAAATTTTCCTTAATTATTTCTGTGAATAGCCTTTGTAATTCCTTTGTTTTGACTCCTGCTGCTTCATTTACATTTTTTATTCTTAGGTTATAGATCCTCTTGTCTTCTTCTAGCCTTTGTATTGTTACTGCCTGTTTCCTTCTTATTTTTAAGAGATCTTTCCTTTCATAATCACACATTGCAAACCTGTCTTCAAGTTTTGATAGTCTATCCTTAGTTTCTTTCAAGCAGTTTCAAGCCAGCTTTCAATGGAGTTTTTAGTTTCCTGGTAATCTCTTTGAATCTGCTTTATGTATTCTAGGTTTGCTATATATTCTTCATCAAGTGTTTCTCTCCTTTTTTTGTGTTCTTCCTTTCTTCCATCTGTGTCTTCTTGAGAGGTACTTAGCATTTATTTTATTAATCTACTTATATTTTGCTTTACTTGAATTAATATTTCAGTTTTAAACTCATCTACAAGGTCCCGAAGATATCTCCTTATGTCCACTGTTTCCGTGTTTGATATTGCATGTTTGCTGCCCTCAATATCTTTTGTATTTACCTCTCCTAGATCAATATTCTCAGGATTGGGGGCTGAGTCTTTTTCTTATTTCTTTCTCTCCTCATGTTTTTTGTTTCTTCCGTACAAGTGTATAGTGCAGTTCCCAGCTCTTTTCTTTGTTGGTTATAGTTCCTCAGAAGCGTGCTGGCTAGGGGTTTCTGCCCTCTCCATTTTGCTGTTGGTCACTGAGGTGCAGGCAGGGGTGACGTATGCTGGCCCCTCCCCTCCGGGCCACTCAACCTTTTGGGGGCCTTCACAGCATTAGTGCGTGCTGCATATAGGGAATCGGTTTGGGATGACTTATTGGGTCCCGGTCAGGGGTGTGATCCAGGCCAAGCAGATCCCACCAATCTGCTCTAGGAGGGGAGCAACCAACTGAAGTCACTGCCATTCCCAATTTGGGCCTGTCCTGCCAGACTCCAACATGTCATCCAGTTGGTCACCCCTGTCCCGTGGGAGGGTCTTATTCCCAGCTCTCACTGTGGGTTAATGCAGGTCCCTTGGTGGCTCCATTCTCCGTTGGGCTCCCCGACCTCTGACTTCAGCACGTCTGAAGTGCAATTTCACGGTGGCTCCTGGTGAATCGTGTGTGGGTCAGCTCAGCTCCTCGCGCGGGACACTCAGGCCAGTCTCAGCAGCATGAATTCAGGCGGCTCGGCAAGAATGCTGTGACCACTGATCTTAGCTGTTCTAATGGTAGCCCCCGGACTGCATGTCTGATCAGCTCTTTTCCCTTCAGTTTCTTCCTGCATCTAGAGAATCCATCTCCCTCTGTCCGGACCTCTCCAGGGTGTTTTATTGGGCATCTGAGCTGTCTCTCTTAGAGAGGCTCCATATCCTGCTGCTTACCGGTCTGCCATCTTTAGCTCCTCCCTGATGTAGGATTTCAAAACAGGATATTAGAAAATCAACAATGGTTACCATAATGCCTCTTGTTATCTTCAAAATCGCTGCCCGTACCATCAGCCATAATAAAATCAAACAAAGCAGAACAATTTTTTACATTGTAAAGATGAAATTCAGTGCTTTACACATGATAGATAAATGCTCTACCACTGAGTTACAACCCCAGCCTACATGATTGCTTTTAAAATGTTGAAGAATAGATTTAACTTCCTAGTTGGTGGAAAGTTACCACTGCTTCTTTATGCAGCAGTGTGGCCAGTTAGAGACCTGATTGACACTCTTACTAAAATCAAAACCAAAACAAACCAGTAAAACCCAACCTGGATACATGCTGTTTAAAATATGCAAAGAATCTTTCTTTTTTCTTTTCTTTTTTTGTACTGGGAATCAAACTCAGGACCTTGCACTTGCCAGGCAGGTGCTGTGCCGCTAAGGATTCAAATACTAAGTGAAAGCGGGAGCCCAGAGAATCAAGTTGAGCATTAAAACAAATGTCTTCACCCTTACTGAACTTGGCTGAACCCGCTGACTTTGCGTTTCAGTGCTCACACCGGTAGAAGTTAAAACACAGGGCTTACTCCATGGTGGAGGGTTAATTAGAGAGCACTGGCATACAGCTAAAACCCTAACCCTGAAAGGTTACAACCTCAGAGTAAAACCTCACAGGGAAGGTAAGAAAAGTACTCTTTCAAAACTTCGTAACGGGAAAAGGATAAAAACATGTTTCTTGAGTATTCTTGGACATCGGTGACTCATCTCCTGGGTTTTTAGTACGAAAACACACCATCTGGGTGGGCCAAATATCTAAAGCCAATGAACAGGCTTATGGCGATACCAGGGAATCCAGTGCTATGAGTCTAAGACAAGTAAACCCAAATCTCTGGAGAAACCCACTTAACCCAGACCCAAATAAGCCACATAGATCCTGCTCCCAGGAACATGTGTAGTTTACTGTCTAAATGAAAAAAGCAATGATAAAAGAAAAATTACAGAAACTTGAAAGAGTAATACAGATACTATATGCAGTTTTGGTATTTAAAAGAGTAATTCAGGGCCAGGAGTTTAGCTCAGTAGTGTAACCAACTGCCTGGCAAGTGTGAGGTTGTGAGTTCAATCCCTGGTACAAAAAAAAAAGAGAGAAAAAGAGAGAAATTTATAATACTAATCTGTTTATATGGAGGAAAGGCAAAGATTAAGAGGTAACCAGTCAGTCAATTTAGGAAGCTAGAAGAAAATTGACAAAATAATAGAGTGTAATCAAAGAAAGTAAACACAAGTAAATAATGGGAATAAGACAAGTTAATAGAATTGAAAACAAATACAAAATAGACAAGATCAATAAAAACTACCTTAGGGAAAATTGATCAGCATTTTAACAAAGTGTTAAAAATAAAAACAATATATAAAATTAATAGGGGAATAAAATCACAATTTTTCCAGATTTAAGCAGTGAGAGGCCATTGTGAAAAAGTTCTACTAATTAATCTGAAAATTACTTGAAATGGGAAACATTTTAGGAAAATGATTTCCATGACTCAAAAAAAAGAATAACCTAAGTAATCAGACAAAAATCAAATAAATGGAATCAGTAATTAAAACCTTTCCACAAAGAAAATATAGGTCCAGATAGTTTTACTGAAGAGTTCCATTGAAAATTATAAGGAACATATAAATTCAATTTATGCAAATTACTTTGGAGTAAATAAAAGAAGGAACATTTATCAACTCTTTTTATGAAACTAACATGAAGCGATACTAAGACCTATAAAAGGAAGGCTGTAAACCTCACTTCACAACGTAGAGGCAAAGATCCTAGATAAACAATAAACCCAGCAATATCAGAGAAGAATACCTTATAATCAAATTTATTTTATCCTAGAAAATTGAGACTGACTTGCCATTATGATCATAACTACAGCTCGCCCAATTAACAAATTAAAGAAAAAAATGACTATTTCAATAGATGCAAAAAATAATTTGTAAAACTTTGTTATAAAATCTTTATCAAGTAATCCAAGATAAGAACTTTCTTAATCTTCAAAATGGTATCTACAAAAGTTCTACAGAAACTGTCACTCTTAATGCAGAATTAAAAGCTTTCCCTTCAAGATCAAGAATAGCTTGGAGGGCTCGAAACGTTATCAAAGGCTACCAGCTATGGGACAAAGTAAGTAACACAAGGAAAGGTTGAAACAACACTCTTCTTATTTGCAAATGGTAGGACTGTCTTGTAGAAAACCCAGTAGACTCTACAGATAACCAGATAATCTAGACATGATTTGTAATAAAACCATACCTTTCTGTAAGTGAACAGAAAATGGTTAAAAGGTAACTTTAAAATATTCATAACAATAGCAAAAACCACAAATAAACTAATAGCATGCAAAGTGACAAATATTTACGAGCATAAGGATACATTTTGATTCAGATGTGGAAAAATGTACTAAGGGGTATGTGTAGGAGACTCAAGGTTTCAAAGGCATCAGTTCTCTCTGAAGTGACTTTTAAATTCTGACTTGCAGAAATTCTGAAAAAAAATTCAACTTTTTTTCTGGAAGAACATATCAAACTGATTTTTTAAGTTACATAGCAGGGACTAGATCTGGGAAAACCAAGATGTTAAAAAAAAAAAAAAGGCAAGACAATTAGCCTAACCAGAGTTCTATAATTTTTTTAAAAACTTACAGCAATTCTGAAAAAAATAGTCTCGGCACAGTGTTAAACAAATACACCAATGTACAGAGTAGAAATCCCAGAAAAAAGAAAAATACATATATACAAACTTCACTTGTGATAAAAGTTATAGTAAAACTTGGAGAAATGATGGGCTTTTTAATATATGGTGCTGTGAAAATTCATATGGAACACAATTAGATGGACCTTATGTCTTATATGCATCGAAATAAATTACAAATACACTTAAATGTTAAGAAAATTGTTTAGCATAACATACAGTAGAATACGTATTTTTCTGCCCTAAGAATAAGGAAATATGCACTTTTTTTTAATTAGACAAAAGCCAGTAGTCAAAATAAAGAGATTCAAATATATGAAGACTGAAGTACTCTTTCAAAACCGTGACAATGAAAGTGAAATAATAAGCCAAAAAAGACAATATGTTAGTAACATATATGATTGATAAAGGATGAATAACCCAATAACAGAAAACCGGAACTTAGTAAGAAAGGCAGAAAACATAAAAATAGGTGAAAGAGTTGAAGAGGTATTGCATAAAAGTGGACATAGAAATGCCCCTGCAAGTGTTTGAAAAGATGCTCAAACCAGCCGAGATAAGAAAATTAAAATTAAAATCACAAGGGTCCATGTGCTGATTGATCAGACTTCCATGCCCCAGCGTCACTAGACTGAAAGTAAGCACATGAAGGCCAAGACTTTTGCTTGTTGTGTTTTTCCTGGATGTGTGCCTGAGTCTAAATTATGGCTTAATGCAGAAAAGAATCTTGTCCAGTTCAATGCCTTATATTTCAGCAACCCAGTTCAAGACTCACTCTAGAGTAGCTCGTAACAGGAGACCTACACAAGGATGTCTGTAGCAGCATAATGTGTGATAGCAGAAGCCAGAAACACAAGACAGCAAAACACTAAAATAAAATCAAAGGTTTAGCTTCATATCAATTATGCAATAAAAGATTGCATAAAACACTGTGAAATATTCACACCAGAGGATAGTATATAGCATTGAAAACAGAGGACCTATAACATGAACTTCAAAAGTTGATGTCAAGACTCAAGTCTCACAAAAATACAGACAGTAGGAATCCATTTATTTAAATTACAGAGGCTTGCAAAACCAACCAACATCTTATTTATGGGTACAAAAAGAGGTTTGGAATGGAAAGGAAGGAAGGTGCATGGATCTTCCTTCCAAATGACACCCTTTTACCTCGTTCACATGTCCCACTGGAGAGCGAAGTCCATCGGAGCCTGTGGGCATTGGGCAGCCTTGGGAAGGCTCTTTTATACAGTGGGCTTCACCCACATGTCTTAGGACGGGATGGAAAGAGCCCAGCTTCTGAACGCCAAGACTCCTTTGAAGGGACCAGCCTTAGGAGGTAGGGTGGCTGTAGGATGACTGTCTTGTGGGTTCCTGCAATCTCTAGATCCCTAGACTCCCAGGAAATGCTGTACTTTGGGTTTTGGGAAACTGAATAATTGAATTCTCAACTTTGATAACAACCAGGTACTGCCACATTGGTTTGGAGGCACACACACAAAAAAGTATCCAGCAGATCTCACTATAGGTCCTACTATGAGATAGTCCTATTATGACCGTTTCACAGAAGAGGAAACTGAGATGCAAGAGCAATTGAGAATCCAGCTCAGTATCTAAAGCTGTAAAGCCGTAGAGCTGAGATTCCCTCCTGCCCAGCGCTTGCTCGCTCTCTCTCTCTCTCTCTCTCTCTCATCCTTTCTTTTCCTTTATCATTCTTCTCTTCACCCCAGAGCCTTTCAGCGACAGTCTTCCCTCTGCATCTTACCATAACTTTCCACAAAGTAAGAGTTTTACAAATAAATCCACCCAGTGGAAGGGAGGAAATCCGCTCCGTCAGTTGTTCCCTGGAGCTGCCTCTGCAAGCAGAGCCGTCAGCGTTCTCTGCTTTGGGAGCTGTTTCTGGTGCTGCCCGGCACCATCCAGTCCCTCCTGCCTAGTTCCTCTGCTGCTGGCCCCCTTTCCACAGCTGCCAGCATTTGCCCCGCCAGCGCCAGCCTTGGGCCTTTCTTCCCAGAGGGAGAGACCATTTGCCTAACACGAAGCGGCCCAGCTGCCGAGCCCCAGTTAGGGGATAACGGTGGGTCACAGCGGTCACAGTGTTTGGACTAGTTCCTCTGGGGCCTTGGGGAACCTGCTGGCTGCCCACGCCCAGGGAGAAAACCGTTTAGCTGGGACCGTCACTTAGATCCTGGGACGTCAGAAGTGAATGCTGGTGCTGCAAGCGCACAGGGAGCCCTGTCCCTGTGAAGTCGTGCTCTCTGGCCCAGGACTGACAGGTGGACAGAAACGCTCAACGGTGGCTTCATTTCCTCACCTTTTAAACTGCGAATGTCTTCTAAATCTGCATTTCACTTCTTTCAAACAGCTTAATGAAAAAGTAAGACAACATAGTTCCACAAACACTTAAATACTGTTTTCGGAGAACTGGTGCCAGTCTACAAATGTAATACATTGCTTGCACATCACCCTAAGTCAGTAAAGCACTGGTCAGTAAGCTTACACTGACACAGACTGCAAAGTTTTCAGTACCCTGGATTTATTTTTTCTTTACTTCATAATTATCAATTAATTTTTTCCCTTATTTCTTCCCAGGAATAGAGTTTACACATCACATCCCTAGTCAGAATGGTCCTGAACTGAACTGGCCAAGACCACAGGTTATCTATGGGCCACTCCCCCTTCTGGAGTTAGACTTTGTCTATTAAATTTGGACTGTTTGATTTATTGGCTTTGAACTAATCAATTAGTTTTTGATTTTTCTTTTTTTTTTGTAACTTCAACCACTACTCCCCAAGTGAGGTTTGCTTCAAATCTCTGATTTTTATAACCTGGCCGGATCTGTTTACTTTTTTGCATACGTCGTTTGAGATCTACAGTTTCTCAATATTCACGTATTTATGAAAGCTTGAGTATGTGCGACACTATTTCAAGCCTCATGTGCTTTTAAATTAAAGATATAACCACATACATAATTAAAATGAACACGTTTATGAAAATCCAGTCACTAAAGTCATTTAGGGTCAGCCTAGGTGAAACTCTTAGATAATAATAATCCAAGTGAGACGGTAGAAGCTGCTAGATCCCTGGAGAGAGATTAGATAGCTATCCAATTATTTTACATTTACGTGAATGATTTCACCAGCCATGGTTTTGAATTCTAGGACTCCAAACGTAGGGGCTTGGGGTAAGAAGTTTACCTCCGGTGTGAGATTTATTCCGGCCGGTTCAGGTCCCTGTGCTCACGGAGAGCCTGCACTGGGCATGGGAAGGGCCTGATGCTGAGGTGGATCATTGCTTATGCTGCAGCGACGCCAAGCTAATACCTCCAAGAAGCATGAAATGCACACACACAGCCACTAACGAACCCACATGTGCAGGTAAAGTACTGGGGTTTTGTTTATTTGCTTCTGTTTTGCTTTGAATGTAGTTTTTGACTTTATTGTAGGTCTGTCCTTCTTGGTCATCTTTTCCATCTAAACTTGTACTTGAGACACACTCATCAAATCCAATTACTTTATGTTCTATCCGTATGACGATGGCTCTCAAGTGTAACCCTTCAGCCCTGACCGCACCCTTGATTTTGGATCTGTATGTCCAGTTCCACTCAGGTCACATTCCAAACCAGCACAGTGGGGCTCCTGCACAACCCTCCCGCCATCTTCCTGCAGGCTTCTTGTCAGCTAGGGGGTCCCTGCCCTCCAGTGTAAGAGAAAGCCCTCAGTGTCCTCAGTTTCCTCTTTCCTTCCCATCCCATATCTGATCAGTCAGCAAACTCTTGGTTCAGTCTTCACAGGAGAGCCAACATTTGTCCACCTCTCACCACCAGGCTGTACGGATCCCTATCTTCTCCCACCTGCTTACCTCACAAATAAACCTCTCCCTGGCCTCTCTGTCTCTGCCATCCACTCTCCGTCCTGCCCTTCTTGCCTCAGCCCATTTTTGCTGTGTCAAAAAATACCCAAAATTGAGTAATTTATAAACAATGGAAATTTAGTACTCACAGCTCAGGAAAATGGCACGTCCAAAATGAAGGAACTAAGTGATTCTGATTTGCTTTCTGATGGCCTAGGAAATGGCCCTCAACTCTGATCAAAGCTTCCTCTTCCACCCCAGCCTCCTAACAACCCTTGGTACGTCCCTACCAGAATCCTGCCCCAGGGCCTTTGCTCCTCCTCTGAGTCCTCCCTGCAGTGTTCATCCCAGTTACACAGGTTGCCAAACTCTTCACATCCTTTAGGTGTTGGCTCACAAGTCACTTTCTCAGTGGAATTTTCCCCAGAAACCCTAACTAAGACTTCTTTCCTGCACACCTCTGTTTTCCTGCACATCTCTGTTTTCTCTTTAGCAGTGATTACTGATATCCTAAATATCTTATTCACGTATCTTATTTCTCATCAACCTGCCCCACCAAAAGATAGCCTCAGGAAGGCAGTGATGCTATCCCATTTCTCCATTCCCTGACTGAGTATCTGGAACACAGTTATACTTGACAAATTTTTGTTGAAGGGAAGTATGAACCATGAGTGAGCAATTGTTCTCATTGTTATGGTAACAGTGGTCACTGGTGCCTGGTGACTGAAGCTACTTAAAGGGAGATCATCCTCAGCCAGGTTACACTAAATCCGGGTCACGTTTACCCTAACTCTGTCTTACTAAGCCTCATCTAGACCTTCCCATGATCACTTGCAGAATACCATCTCCAGCAATTGCTGAAATGACAGTGAGGGCCAAGTCTCCAGCATGGCTGGTCCAGTGCAGACCCAACCATGTGACAACACCCACACAAAGAAGAGAGAAGGAAAGTCCAGCTCGCATAACTCAGTGGACAGTGACTCAATTCAGGTAACCTAGCTCTAAAGGCAAGACTGCTACTCCTGTCAGCCTGGCCCATGTTTCGGCAGAAATACCTGAGTTTCATCTTTTTCAATCATGTTGCCTTAGGCTTAGCATTGAGGATCCTAGATGACTTTTCACACTTCAGTTGTGTGGATTATTGCCATTAATTTGCCCCAGATTTTTGTGACACGTTTTAAGAAGAGGGAGGAGTTCTTCTGAAGAAAAGTTGCTTCTCATCATCCTGGCTAACTTTTAGGATTCTAGCCTAAACCTGTAATGACCCATGACACATTTTCCTTCTGGTTTTTCCTTTCTCTTTCCCCTTCCTTCCTTCCTCCTCCCCCATTCCCTTGCTCCACTTCCCATTTGAACATTTTCTTCCTACTTCCAAATATCCGTTATACATTTTGGTCCTTATATATACTTTCAGTATTTCACACTAGAGAAACAATGTAATATTTAAACATATGTATCTGGCTTATTTCACTTAAAAATTGTATCCATTTACTTAGAAATATCTCAAATGTATTCTTATTTATGACAGAATAGTATTCCGTTGCATAAAAAAATATATCATCTTTAACATTAGGCTTTTTCCAAGATTTAGCTATTAAAAATTGTGCTTCTATAAACATGAGTATGCATATATTACTACAGTATGATGCTTTTAATTCTTTCAGGAAGATACCAAGAAGGGGAATACCTGGGTTGAGTGCAACCCATAGTCCTAGCTTTTTGAGGACTCTCCACCCTGATTTCCACACTGATTGCACTAGTTTACACTCCCACCAACAAGAAAGAAGGATTCTTTTTCCCCCACAGATCTGCAAGCATTTGTTACTGATTGATTTCTTAGTAATAGCCATTCTCTTAAGGGTGAGGTGGAATCTCAGAGTTTTAATTTGTATCTTCAAATGACCTGTCATGTTGAACCCCTTTTTTGCATATTTATTTGCTGTTTCTATTTCTTCATCTGGGAAGTGTCTATTCCTTTCAGATGCCCATTTTTGGATTGGGTCTTTGAATTTGAAGAGATCTGATTTGTTTTTTTAGTTCTTTATATGTTCTATATAGTACTCCTAGGTCTGAGAAACAGCTGGCAACAATTTTTTCCCATACTGTGAGTTATCTTTGTACACTGTTGGTGGTTTCATTTGCTGCTATCCCAGTTGTTGATTCTTTGTAACATTTCCTGTGTGACTGCATTTTGTTGATTGAAGTCTTTGCCAGGCCAGAGAGTTAGCTCAGCAGCATAAGTGTCTTCCTGTCAAATGCTAGGTCATGAGTTTGATCCCCAGTACCAAATAAAATAATAAAATTAAATAAAATTAAAATTAAATTAAATTAAATAAAAGTCTTTGCCTTTACCAATATCTTCAAGAGTTCTACTAAGTCTATCTTCCAATAGCTTTAGTGTTTCTGTTTTAATATTTAGGTCTTTCATCCATTCCAGTTTTAGTTTAGTGCATGTTGAAAGATATGGGCCTAGAGTTAGTCTTCATGATGGGGAAAGCCAATGTTTTCAGCACCACTTGTAAAAGAAGCTGTGTTTCTTCCAGTGGAGGTGCTTGGCTTCTTTGTCAAAGATAAGGTGACTGAATGTGTTTCTGCATCTTCAAATCTGTTCCATTAATCCTTGAATCTGTTTTTTGTTTTGTTTTGTTTCTTAGTGTTTTGTTTTGTTTTGTTTTATTGCCGGTACCATGATATTTTTATTCTTCTAGCTCTGTGGTATAATTTCAAGTCATAGCATGTGATGCTCCCTGCTTTGTTTTTGCTGTCCAGAATCCTTTGTCTAGTCTAGGTCTCTTGGTCCCAAATGAATTTTAGGATTGTTTTCTGTAATTCTGAGAGGCATACTATTGATATTTTGATAAGAATTCATTAAATCTGTATAACAATTTTGGCCATTTTCACTATACTGGTACTTCCTATCCATGAGCAAGGAATATCTTCCCAATTTCTGGTAACTTTGTCTGTCTCCTTTTACCAAGTATCATAGTTCTCAGTGTAAAGGTCTTTTACTTCCTTCATTAGGTTGATTCCTATGTATTTCACTTTTTTATGCTATTGTAAAAGGCGTAGTTTTCCTAATTTCTCTCTGTGTTTGTTATGCAAGTACAGGACTGCCACTGGTTTTCAAGTGTTGACTTTGTATCCAGCTATGCTACTGAATTTAGTTATTCAATCTAGAAGACTTTTGATGGAGTTTCTGGGGTCTTCTGTGCCATGCCATCTGTAAATAATTTAACTTCTTCCTTTTCTATACATATTCCTTTTATTTCTTTCTCTTGTCTAATGTTTCTGGCTGGCTAATATTTCCGGAACTATATTGAAAAGGAGTAGTGGTACTGGACATCTTTGTCTTGTGCTTGATTTTAGAGTGAACACTTCATATTTTGACCATTTAATATGATGTTAGCTGTTGGTTTTTATCAGCTGGTATAGATGGTTTTTATCAGATTGAGCTAAAGACCACCTATTCCAATTTTCTGTATATATATATAGCTATTACAAATTGTGCTGATATAAACATGGGTGTACAGATATCACTGTGGTACAATGCTTTCATTCTTCTGGAAAAATACCCATAAGAGGACTAGCTGGGTCAAATGAGACCTTCAATCCTAGGTTTTTGAAGAATCTCCACATTGATTTCTACAGTGGTAGTACTAGTCTACACTTCCACCAACAGAGGAGAAGCATACTTTTTCCCCAGAGCCCTGCCAGCATTTGTTATTCGTTGATTTCTTGATGATAATCACTCTTTGTGGAGTGAGGTGGAATCTTAGTGTTGTTTTCACTTGCATTTCTCAAGTGACCAGTGATGCTGAATATTTTTTTCATGTACTTATTTTCCATTTGTGTTTCTTCGTCTGAGAAGTGCATATTCATCTCAGATGCCCATTTTTGGATTACGTCTTTGAATTGGGGGGCGCAATTTTTTTTTAAGTTCTTTATATGTTTTAGATAGAAGTCCTTTGTCCATGGGACAGTTGGCTAAATTTTTTTTCCCATTCTTTGGGCTTTCTTTTCACTCTGTTGGTGATTTCTTTTGATGTGCAAAAACTCTTTAATGAGATGAGATCCCAATTGTTGATTCTTTGAAGTACTTCTCGTGTAGTTTGCATTTTGTTCATGAACTGTCTGTGTATCCCCTATGTCTTTAAGATTTCTACCCACCTTGTTTGTGTTTCTATTTTAATACTTAGATCTTTGATCCATTTTGACTGTAGTGCATGATGATAGACATGTGTCTAGTTTTAGACTTTGGCATGTAGACAGTCAAGTTTTCCAGCACTATTTACTTATTTATTTATTTATTTATTTAAGTACTGGGAATTGAACTCACAACCTCACACTTGCCAGGCAGGCACTGTGCTGCTGAGCTATATCCCTTCATCGCCATTTATTGAAGAGGCTATCCTTATTCTACACTATTCTTTTTTTTTTTTTTTCTTTTGTACTGGGGATTGAACTGACAACCTCCTGCTTGCCAGGCAGGCACTTACACTGCTGAGCTAAACCCCTGGCTCTATCCTCATTCTAGTAAACATGTTTGGCCTCTTTGTCAAAGATAAGATGGCTGAGTTTGTTTGTAGTTGAGGCTACATCTTCTAGTCTGTTTCACTGATTCTCTGTTTTTGCCAGTAACTTGCTGATTGTATTTTATTATTTTATTATTTATTTTATTTTATAGAGGGAGGACAAAAGAAATAACAGAAAAATCAAGAGGCAAACAAATAAAAACAATAGCAAAAGCAAAGTGACAACAACAACAAAGAACTACAATAGCTATACAGGTTTTCAGAACAGGATGGTTAGGAATTTAACAATGGTTGTTATATTGCATATTGTTGTCTTCAAAATAGTTGTTCAGGTTACCAGGCACAAGAATAAAACAAAACAGTAAAATGAACAAAACATTGGATTTCAAAAACAAGGCAGAAAACAATCTCCCATAGTTGCGGTAATGCATATTGTTATCCTCCAAACAGATGCTCAGACTACCAGCTTTAGGCCTGCAAAGTCAATCAAACAACACAAGCCTTAAATTATATATATTTTTTACTTCAGTTGGTATCTGACTTCCTCTGAATCAGCCCACTGCTTATAGGGTTGGAGGGGTAAAGCAGTGTGGGAATATGGTGAGGGAAGAGGCTATGCTCTTCTTGTCTCCCAGCCCACACATGGGGCTGGCTCACAAGAAGGCATGGTTTGGCTTCTTGATTCTCTTTCCATTCCCCCACCTTGCTCATTTTATCATAGTAGCTTTATGGTATGACAAGTCAGGGATTGTGATGCCTCCTTCCTTGCCTTTGCTATTCTAGGTCTCTTCTGTTTCCAAAAAAAAAAATTTAGGAATGTTTTCTCTATATCTGTGTGGCATATTAATGGTATTTTGATTGAAATTGCATTAAATCAATATTACAGTTTTGGGAGTATGGCCAGTTTCACAATATTGGTTCTTCCTACCCATGAAAAAGGAATATTTTTCCATATTCTGATATCCTCTTCAATCTATTTTTTCAGAATATTACGATTTTCAATGTATAGGTCTTTTACTTCCTTTGTTAGAGTGATTTCCAAGTATTTCACTTTTTGGAGGCTTCCGTGAAGGATGTGGTTTCCCTCATTCCTCTTTCAGTGAATTTGTTGTTTGTGTACAGGAATGCTATTGAGTTTTGAGTGTTAACTTTGTATCCAGCTATGCTACTGAATTTGGTTACTAATTCTAGAAGTCTTTTGGTGGAATTCTTGGGGTCTTCTATTAGAGTAGTATCATGTCATCTGTAAGTAATGATAATTTAAATTCTACCTGTCCTATCCTTCTTTCTTTTATTTTTCTCTCTTGTCTAATTGCTCTGGCTAATGTTTCCAGAACCATACTGAATAGGAGTGGTGATAGTGGACATCTTTGTCTAGTTCCTGATTTTAGAGTGAAAGTTTTTGTCCATTTAGTATGATGTTGCCTGTTGGTTTGTTATACATGGTTTACATAAGATTGAGGTAAAGACCATCTATTCTGATTTTCTGTAGTTTTTTTTTTTATCATAAATGAGTATTGTACTTTATGAAAAGCTTGTTCTGCATCTATTGAGATAATCATATGATTTTTATCTTTGGCTCTGTTAATGTGATGTGTTGTGCTTATTGATTTGTGTATGTCGAACCATCCCAGCATTCCTGGGATGAGTCCCACTTGGTCATGGTGTATAGCTTTCTTGATGATTTGGTGCATTCTATTTGCTAGTATTTTATTGAAAATTTTTGCATCGATGTTCATTAGGGAGGCTGACCTGAAGTTCTCCTTTTTGGTTGGTTCTTTCTCTGGTTTTGGTATCAGGCAATACTTGCCTCCAGGAATGAGTTAGGGAGGATTGCTTCCCTTTCAATTTCATTAAAGAATTTGAGTAGTATTGGAATTAAATCTTCTCTAAATTTCTTGTAGAATTCAGCTATGAATCCATCAGGACCTGGGCTTTTCTTTGTTGGTAAGTTTTTAATTATATTTTCAATTTCAATAACTGATAATGGTTATTCAAAACTTTTATATCTTCTTGATTCAACTTTGGTAACTTATATATCTGTAAGAATCTGTCCATTTTGGGCTGGGGATTTAGCTCAGTGGCTTAAGCGCCTGCCTGGCAAGCGCGAGGTCATGAGTTTGATCCCCGGTACTGAAAAAAAAAAAAAAAGAATCTGTCCATTTCCTCTGTATTTTCCAGCTTAAGGGAGTAAAGATTTTCAAAGTAGGTATTGATAATCTTCTGAATTTCCACAGGATCTGTAGTGATTTCACCCTTTTCATTCCTCATTATATGAACTTGAGGTTTCTCCTTCCTTTTCTTGAAAGTTGGCTAGGGATTTATCAATTTTTTTTTATTCTTTCAAAGAATGAACTCTGCAATTCATTAATTCTTTGTATTGTTTTCTTAGTCTGAATTGGTTAATTTCTGCTCTAATATTTATAATTTCTTCCCTTCTATGAGCTTTGGTGTTAACTTACTCTTCTTTTTCTAAAAGCTTGAAGTGAAGCATTAGGTTGTTAATTTGTGCTTGTTCTGTTTTCCTGATATGAGTATTCACTACTATATATGTCCCTCTTAGTGCTACTTTCATTGCATCCCAATTGTGATATGTTGTATCTGTATTTTCATTTGATTGTGGTATGTTGTACATTGTATCTGCATTTTCATTTGATTGTAAATAGTTTAATTTCTTCTTTATCTTCATCTGCAACCCATTGATTGTTCAGGAGCATGTTATTTACTTTCCATATGTTCATAGAGTTTTGTGGTTTCCCTTGCAATTAATTTCCAATTAATTTGCAGTATGACTAGATAATATGCAAGGGATAATTTCAAGTCCTTTGCATTTACTTAAGCATGTTCTATGGGCTAGTATATGGTCTATTTTAGAGAACATCCCATGTGCAGCTGAGAAGAATGTGCCTTCTGATGTTGTTGGGTAGAACATTCTATAAATGCCTACTGAGTCCATTTGTTCTCAGGTTCTGTTATTTCTTTATTGATTTTTTTGTCTAGTTGATCTATCTTTTTGTGCCAATGGGGTATTTTTTTTAAATTTTATTTAAAGAGAAAAAAACCAAACAAAACAAACAGAATAAAGAGTAGAATACAGTACAGAATTCCAAGGAAAAAAGGAAAAGAACAAAAAACCACACTAAGAAATTATTACTTGATAAGTTACATACTGACACCTTGGAAATAGTTGTTCAAATTACAAAATTAAAACATGCAAAGTAGACATTCAAACAGTGAGACTATTGACAGTTCTGCACCATGATCTAACAAAAACAGTAATATGGTCATCTATTTTACACACTTAAATATACATGAAATTATATCAAGAGGGTAAAATTAATCACAACAAAACAGAACAAAGCAGATCACAAGAAAGCAATGTAAGGGACATAAATTTCAAAGCTAGACAATCAGAGATATTCACTCACTATCTATCATATTGACTCTTATTTTCTTCCAAATAGTTGTCCATATTGTCACATACAGGGAATTCACACGAAACAACATATTATGAAACTGATCTGAACAGGACAAGGAAGGCATTTCAGGTCTTCAAGACCAGGCAATAAGGAAGCCAAGAATGACTGTCATAGTGTTTCTCATTCTCTTCAAAACAGCTGCTCATACCTTCATGTTTGTTGAACTTAAACAAAACAAAACAAAACAAGCTAAAATAATTTTGAACAAAGAATGATAGTATTGCTGGATTTCACATCATGATGTTACAGAATCAACACTGGGTACTGTAGTGTCTCTTTTCCTTCATAGTAGTTGTTCATTTCATCATGCATTATATAATTGGTTCTCATAAACTGTTTATAAGTTCCATGCATGCATGACTCTCTACATGTGTATCTATCCTTTCTGTATTAGAGGGAAAAACAAAACAAAGCAAGACAAAACAAAACAATTCCTAGAAAAGCATGAAGCAAAAAAGTCACATAAAACTGCAATACAAGGTGATCTACAATGGTTACCATGATGTCTCAGCAGTATATAGCAACATTAATAAAAACAAAGCATTGGAGACATTATAAGACTTCAAAAAAACAGGTAATAATTAAACCAGAGTGAGTATCTTAGTGAATCTTGTCATCTTCTGTGTAGTTGCCTATACTCTTAGACTTGATGCTATCAATCATAACAGATTTGAATAAAATCAGTCAATACAAAACAGCAATCTAACAAACCAGATTCAAATAAGATCAGTCATAATAGGGCGGTATAAGTTATACAGCACTTCAGATTAAGTTAATAGGAAATTAAGGATGATTACCATAGTATGTCCTGCTATTTTTGGAATAGCTGTCTGTGCCCTCAAATCTAGTGTAAGTAGACAAACTGGAACAGCATGTAATCCATCTAAGCAAAGTGGTGAGAATAATGTAGATTTTAAATCTTGTTATCCTATTAAAAATATCCTCTGCCTTCCTTTTTTAGACAGTTCCTCCCCTTTCACTCCCATGGGGTGCACTGGGTCCCACTAACTCCCTATACAGAGCATCTCAATGGATCCTATTTCCTTACTTACTCTGCCTGTGTTTGTTTTTGTTAGTATACCAAAGCCATCCATATTAGACATTACAGCCAATCTTTTCTGCCTCATTTCTGCTATTCTATTTTTCTGCCATTGGTTGTCTATTTTTCTCTTTCATTCCACTGTCTGCCCCATTCATTGAGGCCTCTCTGCCACTGTTCCTGAAATCCTTGTATTCTTTTTCTCTCTCTGTAGAACGTCCTTCAGTATTTTTTGTAGGGTTGGATTGGTGTCACAAATTCTCCCAGTTCCTCTTTGTCACAGAAGCATCTTGTTTCTCCATTAATTTCTAGAGAGAGTTTTGCAGGATACATCAATATGGGCTGGAGGTTGTTTGCTTTTAGGGCTTGAATTACTTCACTCCAAAGCTCTTCTTGATTTGATGGTCTGTGTGGAGAAGTCTGCCATGATTTTGATGGGTTTTCCATCATAGGTGATCTGTTTCTTTTCTCTGAAGACTTTTAATATTCTGTTCTTATATTGAATTTCTGGGATCTTGATTATTATGTGTCTGGGTGTAGGTCTGTTTTGTTTGTAGGTGGCTGGAGTTCTGTATGCTTCATAATCTGCATATCATTTCCTTTTTCTATGTTTGGGAAGTTTTCCTTAATAATTTCCATGAATAGCCTTTGCAATTCCTTTGTTTTGACTCCTACTTCTTCATTCACATGCTTTATTCTTTTTTTTAATTTTATTTAAAGAGAAAAAAAAGCAATACAGAAAAAAAGGGTAGAAACAATACAAAACCTCAAAAAAAAAAAACCCATAAATCATTAGTTGACAAACCATATACTGTCCTCCCAGAAATAGCTGTTCATGTTACAAAATTAAGGCATACAAAGTGAACACACAGTGAGGCTGCAAACAGTTACAAAAAACCAGGATGGAATAAAGCCAATTGAGACAGTAAAGTGAAATTGGCACAGAACATCAAAGCAGGTCACCAGGACAACAGTAACAGGCAACACTGTATATCTCGTTGTCTTCACAATAGTTGTTCTTCCACTAGGTACAGCAAAATCAAAGAAATACACAACATTATAGAACACATCAACACAGAGTATTGAATAGAGCAACACCGTTAATCAGGACAAAGCAATACGGTGATAAAAATATCTGCCTTCAGAGATAGTAGAAGGAAACTCCCCCGACTTGCTGTACCAAATATGGTCATCTACTAAGAGATACCCAGATCCCTGGATC